>CASHTH010004097.1:0-33022 GCA_030341885.1 Geodia barretti | reverse complement strand
GGAGCTCAAGCCTTAAAATCATAACACACGTGCACCTGATGGCTCGATTAGTTATCAGGCCTCAATTGAATGTCTGTCGTGCACCCCTGAGAGCTTTCTGGGAAGGATCTGGTCCGGATATGATAGACATTACTGAGACCTTTCTGGAAGGATCTGGTCACGATATGATAATACATAACTGACGCACGTACGTGTGTACGCATCATGATCTACTATCGAATCTGTACCTGAACTAGCAAGATATAATTATGTACATAACTTGCACTATAGATGCATATACTAGAGTGTACTGATTAATCAATTTGGTACAAATGAACTTAGCATGTGATATGTATGAACTTTAACTTCTACTTCCCACTATATACAGGAACTGAGAAATTGGACAGCGCCCTCCCAAAACTTGATCTGCAGACACTACTTCGTACACAATCCCCTCCCGCAGTCTTCTGACGTATATATACCCGCTGAACTCTGTCGGTACTTTGAAGAGTGGAGACACGACTTGTGTAACCAGCCAATATGTAGCTACATATGGATTGGCTAGAGATCCAGCTAAATTCATCTATATTTCTCGTAAAATTATGTCATCAAGGAAACTTTGAGGGCTATTTCGTAGTAAACGAGTAGAATTTCACAGATTATATTCAAATGCTCCCAACCTCAAAATTGTGTAAGAAATCTTTCTCGAAAGGTTCTCAATACTTGCACTCACACCATAGCTCTCACACGTTACCTGTTGAGAATCCTGCTCATCAAAAGGTAAGAGCGTAGAACACGTGGACATGATCTCTCGGTCTTTTGTACTCAGTGTAGACTGAATGCTCTCCGTCTGATCACCTGCCACATCCAACCCTCCACGATACCTAGAACGCAACGTAAATAAGTTAGTGTTTATGTTGGAAAAAGCAGAGAAAGTAAAGATGAAGATCTGATACGCAGCAGAAAAGCAAACGGTACACATTTTTTTGTGCAAATTAATTCATCATATCAGATTTCGGTGCAAAGTACTGCAGTAAAGGTGTGTGAAACCTTGCACAAGTGTGTGTGAAAAGGTGTAGCTGGTAGTAATGTCAAATGACCAGGGAAGTGGTTAACTAAACCGCCACTGCACAGGATGTTCGTGCAGACACTTCTCACCACAATCAGGAAATCAGCTGGTGGAATGATTTCAGATCAATCTCAGTAGGAAGAGTAACTTCTTTGTGTGCACCATTTATCATCCACCATTCATACAGAGGTACATAGTGCGGCCTTTGGCATAATTAGGATGCACCCATGCATACAGAGGCAGTACCTTCATTAGCATGAACCCATGCATACAAAGGTAGTGTGATAACTCGCCCGACTTTCCCTAGACACGGAACCGGGTTCAGTGATTTTAATGGCTGGAAATGTCCGTTATGGCTAATGACTGAAAACATGTGCATGTGCAGGTGTGCCATAACATAGTGTACACACCACTCACAATGTGTGGGTTTAATGTTGGTGGGTAGCTCACAAGCCAAACCGGGATGATACCAGTCCCTTAGCAGTAGGAAGTCCACCACCACACAATTTCCTACTGTACTTTTTGATTGCAGTAGCCTTGGGAAAGCTTTCAGAATGCCATGCACACTCACCAGGTTCATTATGCATGGCTTTATAGGTATATACTTCCATGGCTAGAGGCAGCAAGCACGAATAGGCAAAAGCCCTGCTGGGTGAGCCGCCTTGGAAGCTGACTAGGAAGAGGACACAGGGTGTTGTGGTGGGTTCGTATCCACCCAGAACAACTCATTTTATTGTTGTCCTGGGTGTAGTTGATTTGTTTGCATTGTGGCGGCATTGTTGTTAATGTGTACATTTGGCAGAACTGACCATAGACTATTTTGTGACTATAGATATAATTTTCATCCACACGTACATTGGCATCACATGGTATTTTCTACATGAGCCATTCATTTGCTCCATGCACATACCTTTTCACTACAGGTTACTGTAACCAACTCTTCATACATGCATACCCTTGTTTCAAGGCTTTGTAAGGATGGCATATCATGTAATGCATGAACATTAGTTGTTGCAAGAGAGCACTCCGCACTCAACAGGCTTATATGGACAGCATATGAATTGCGATGGCCTCACCCATTGAAGCCCTTCAGTTGAATCCTGTCCCCCAGTATCTCCATAAACTCGTCAAATGCTGGCGAGGAGTGCCGATTACGAAACAGTTCCTCTTCGGACGTCTGCAGGCAAAGGAAATTGACTCATCATGCATCCCATGTAGTTTCAGTCTACTTATTATAATTATAAGGAAGGGCGGAAAGAGGAACAGCACGTATATCTGCTTATATGTACATACGTATGTACAATGAAGGATACAGACAATTAATCGCAGCCATACAGTTGTTGCTATTGAATGTGCATCAAGTATGGTACAACCTAGCCGTCCATTCAAATCGTGGGAAAGGGGAAAAGGGGGGCCGTGGTGCTGTACACCCAAGATTACATCAGTGTCTCAGATCGTGGGCAGCATGCACTGTGATTGGTCATATCCCGGGGGCAGCTTGCTCATTAATGATTCATGGCCACCTCCCCTTCGAATATCTAGGAGGATGTGACTGCCAGCACTGTGATGGTGAACTCACATCCTGGGGGGCAGCTTGCTCTCATAGAGCAACCTGTTAACATCTAGGAGGATGTGACTTAAAGGTGAAGACTACAACTGTAGACAGAGTGCTGCATCCCTACAGTCTAATTTGGCTGTAGCATAACCACAACTTTTGTCCACGAGTTTCAGTATAGGCAGTGAGGGTTTCCTGAATGGTTACTGAAGCTCTTATGGAACTGGTCGCAATTGTGGTGAGAAATAGTACATATCTTGGGAAAACGATGTGCAGTCACGTACACACCCTGGAAGACGATAATAAACTTTTGCTTTTCTATTATGTGCAGTTGGTAGAAATTGATTTCGGCTGACAGCAGGAAAAGGATGGAGCAGCTTCATACACACAGGCATGGTGCACGTAAAAACCCTAACAATTTTGGATCACTTTCCTATAATAGGTTGGTGGAAATTGTATTTCAGCCGACAGTATGAACACCATGGAGTATTCATACACAGGGGCATGGTGTACAGAACAGTTGTAGACACTCTGGAAGATGATAATGGTTCAGTGTCTATTTTTGTTGAAGCTCTATACATAGAGTTAGAGTGGAAATTGTGGTGTTGGAACTTGTGGTGTTGGAACTATCTGGACAAGGCACCTTTACCTGACTGAGGAAGTACATAGGATGCTGTACATACTATACTACCACTGTTCCGATGGATGTGGGGTTTAAGTATGTGCATATTTGGGAGGGAACCTTCAGGAAGTTGGACAGGATCATGGAAACTTATCTTCCTACTTCCTTATTAGCCGAATTTTGGCATTTTCAAGGCAGTTCTATGACGGCAGTTACTTTGCTATACAAAGAGGCAGCCACAACATTGACCATGCACCCAGAACACTGGGCTGAACCAGAGAGCTGGTGCACGTCTTATTATCCACATCACCAGACTTACCAACCCTCTCAAAGACAACCGGTTACGTATGTGTTCAGCAGAACATGTTAAACTATGCACATTGAAATTTGGCTTAATTAGTCAGAGCCGTAGAGAAAGTATTTGTTGATACATCGCATTACATTTCGCTGAAAATTGTTTCGACCCATTAAAATACTATCAAGTGTGTACCTGATTCTTTCTCTGATATATGACCCCAAACTTGTGGGTGTAGGCCACCTTGTGCTCATCGAACTTTCTGATCATCTCATGTACCTACATATGTACGTATACAGATCAGTAGTAAGTAAAGGAGTGTAATGTTGGAAGTTCCAGTTGATGGTAAGACATAGGACGGAGGGGAGAGAGGGAAAGGAAAGAGGAAAGTGAGGAAGGAAAAGAGATCGTGATGGAAGCGAGATAGAGAAAATAACCTTGGGATAAAGGATTCTGATGGCTTGCTCCACCTTTATCTCTTCTATTCCTCCCAACTTTGAAGTAAACTGCGACAGATACATTCATGCATGGTAAGGGAAATGGCGAGGGGATTCATGTTTGTACACATGTAGGTGATAACCTACCCTGATGATGTCCTCAATCTCTTTCATGTGGTAAAGCTGTGATTCCGGGACTACCCGGTACACTGTGCCACTCTGAGTCCTGCAATAGCACAGTCATGTATATATAATTTCACTTACGCCACTGCACATGTGGGATGGGGGATGCTTTGGTGTGTATGTGTAAGTTTGCAAACAGTGTTAAAGGGTCTATGGGGAATGCTCCTTGTTATGTAGACTGGGTACCTGTGCAGGAGCTCAGGCCATGTACGACATACATAACTTGTGAGGCACAACATCCTACTATATATTATGTAAGAAGCACAGTTGATATCACTGAGCATCTAGTCATCACCACAGTAATGTCTTTGATGGTGTTATAGGAGGCTGAGTGGGTACTGGCTGTGCTCACTTCCACATACATAATTATGTATCTGCCAACAGCTCTGGGACACTTTGACATTATTTAACGCTATTACTGACCATTAATAATATATATGTGATATTTGGCTGTAGGAGTGGAGCCAGAGCTAAATCAGTGTCAACTGACCTGAGAATGAGTCTCATATTGGTCCCACGGTAGTCCTCATCCTTGACAATAGAGAAGAGAACTGGTCCAACCTTTGGATCCCTGCCCATGTAATTCTTGTGGGCCTGTCGTAGGAATCAATGTCCATAATTAGCATACCGATTAATGCAGGGATTTGTAGCATGTTGATTATCATAGGGTAGCATGCACAGACCCAGAGCAATGGTGGATGCAGCTATACTCAAGGTCTACGCTGCCATCTAATTAGTTTTCTACACTGCAATCTCAAACTGGACATGTAGTGACAGTATGCAGGATGGTTAGTTGTTCTGTCCTTTTTCCTACTTGCAGTCTAATAGTTTAGCTATTTTTACAGTCTCTCCGAAGATTATTTGAAATGCACTCTCCAAAGCATTTTGGATTGTAAAATGCCTTTCCTTCACCTCATTGCTAAAAGTACGAAACGTTCAGACCACACATTTTCAACACTCACTCCGAATGACTGAACTTCCACTTTCCACTTACCCGTCCCAGAAAGTGCTTGCCATATGCAAACGCAGCAGTGTCAGAATCCAGCACATAGTGATCAGTACTGATCTCGGGGGCACTCCAAACCCCATCTTCATTGCAGGCATTATCAATATCTTCGTCTGTGTGTACCACCCAGCCTTTGTCTGGTGGCTCAATGATCATTGGGTAAGGTCCAGCCTCGGCTATAACCTAGAAAAAAATACGAAACTTCAAAATGAAGTCCAAGACTCTTTTCTTGCTCTGTTTTAGTATTGGGCAGTTCAATTTCTAAGAGTCAGCAGGCTCCACTGGTACCTATGGTCTGTTTTGAAAGCACTTGTGTCAAGCTTTTACTCACTTGCTTGTGGTGATGTACGTAACTACATCCCAGATACAAGTATACATGAAACACTGAAATTCCTACAATAGCAAGGGCTGTAGCCTATCAGTTTTTAGCTAGCAGGGGCTCTAGGCCACCAGTATTCTAGCTAGCTAGAGAAAAGAGACCAACTTTGTTGAGGGCTTCCATGGCTCTCCGACCAGGAGTGACTGCTGAGCGTGCTCCCATGGCAGGTGGTATGAGAGAGTTGTCCCTGTCCTCGTCTGCGATGCTAGTTGGGGGAGTGTCACTGGGAGACACCTCAATGGCTGGGATGTCTGGAGTGCTAGTGTCACTGCAAGTATCTCCATTGTGGATGACTCCATTAGCTGGCCCATGATCTATCTGTGGAGATGAATCCAGAAATAAGATATACAGCAGTAGCATCGATGGCAGAAACAGAGGGAAGCCATGAAAGGAGAAGAAAAGCAAAAAATAAAGCAGGAGAGAGAAGCTCAGTGCAAAAAGGTTTCTGGTACCAGGCCTGTTTTTGACTCATGACAGAAGCTGATCAACGTGGAACAGAAAGTGGGTAGCTAAAAATGTCATTGAAGTGTTTCGCAGGCACTCCTGCAGGAGTGTGGTTTCCGAATAGAATTTGAACTACAGACCAAGCTTAGCTGATAAGAAAAAGCAAAAGAGAATCGATAGAGAACAAAGGAAAGGGTTTAGAGGAGAAGAAACTAGTTTGAGAGAGGTGTGGGAAATATCCTCGGTGTTTGCCCTCTTTCGAAATCCGTGAGTCTCTCTAGCTCTCTTGTCTACCTGAACTTGCATGCATAACAAATTTCCTCCACAGACATTTGGAGGACTTGCTGATGTCACTATCTTACAAGTCTGATTGTGAGGGGGAAATTAAGCCGGAGAGGGAGCCTCCACTCCCTACTTAGCTGTGCTACCTCCACAGAGTTTGCTGGATGCCACTACGGTACAAGTAGTGTACTACTGAGGTAATATATCACCTGAGAGAGAGAGAGAGAGAGAGAGAGAGAGGGAGGGAGGGAGGGAGGGAGGGAGAGAATCTAAGAGAGAGTTTAGAGGTCATAATCTTTTGGAGTAGTCTTATCCCCAGATATTTTCCACATGTACATGTCATGATCTGGCGTAGGGCCTAATTAGCTGTGTGCGGAAAGGATCAGGGGACTAGAGTATATGGATGCCGCTACCACTACCTCTCATCATAAAGTCCTTTGAGGGTTTGTAGGAATGTCAAGCAACACCCTCACAAGTACTACTGAGGTATTATTCGTAGGAATGTCTGCTGCAACACCCTCAGAAGTATTTGGTTTATACTACTGAGGTGTTATACCGAGATAAAGATGAGAATGAGAAAGAGGGAGATAGAGAGAAGGAGAAGAAAGCAGTTTATAGGTCATAAAGTCCTCTGAGTATAATGTTTGTAGGAATGTCAGCTGCAATAGCTTCACAAGTTACTACTGAGGTATAATACAATGGTGAGAATGAGGAGAGAAAGAGGGAGAAAGAGAAATGAAGAGAGAAGAAAGCAGTTTAGAGGTCATAAAGTGCTCCGAGTATTAGTAGGAATGTCTGCTGCAACACCCTCACAAGTAATTGACTGAAGTATTATACTAAAAGAGAATGAGGAGCGAAAGAGGGAAGAAAGGGAGAAGAAAAGAGTTCAGAGGTCAGAGGAATGTCAGATGAACACTCTCACAGGTATTTGTTTTTTGAAGGGGAGAAAAAGAAACAAAGAGAGAAGAGAGCAGTTCATAGGTCATAAAGTCCACTGAGTATTTGTAGGAATGTCTGCTGCAACACCCTCACAAGTATTTGGTTTATACTACTGAGGTGTTATACCGAAATCAAAATGATGAGAATGAGAAAGAGGGAGAAAGAGAAATGAAGAGAGAAAGCAGTTTAAGGTCATAAAGTCCCCGAGTTTAGTAGAATGTTGCGCACACAGTAATTGATGAGGTATTATACTAAAAGAGAACGAGGAGCGAAAGAGGGAAGAAAGGGAGAAGAAAAGAGTTCAGAGGTCAGAGGAATGTCAGATGAACACTCTCACAGGTATTTGTTTGTTGAAGGGGAGAAAAAGAAACAAGGAGAGAAGAGAGCAGTTCAGAGGTCATAAGTCTTCCGAATATTTGTAGGAATTTCTGCTGCAACAGCGTCACAAGTAATTAAGGTATTATACTAAAAGAGAATGAGGAGCGAAAGAGGGAAGAGAGGGAGAAGAAAAGAGTTAAGAGGTTATAGGAATGTCAGGTAAACACTCTCACAGGTATTTGTTTGTTGAGGGGAGAAAAAGAAACAAAGAGAAAGAGAGCAGTTCAGAGGTCATAAAGTCACTGAGGAATGTCAGCTGCAATACCATTTGGTTTGTGCTACTGAGGTAATATTACTAAGATATAATGATAAGAATGAGGAGACAAAGAGGAAGAAAAAGAAACAAGGAGAGAAGAGAGCAGTTCAGGGGTCATAAAGTCCTCCAAATATTTGTAGGAATGTCTCCTGCAACACCCTCAGAAGTATTTGGTTTATACTACTGAGGTGTTGTACTGAGATAAAATAATGGTGAGAATGAGAAAGATGGAGAAAGAGAAACGAAGAGAGAAGGAGAAGAAAGCAGTTTAGAGCTCATAAAGGAATATCAGCTGCTATATCTTCACAAGTTACTACTGAGGTATAATACAATGATGAGAATGAGGAGACGAAGAAGAAGAAAAAGAAACAAGGAGAGAAGAGAGCAGTTCAGAGGTCATAAAGTCCTCCAAATATTTGTAGGAATGTCTCCTGCAACACCCTCAGAAGTATTTGGTTTATACTACTGAGGTGTTGTACTGAGATAAATGGTGAGAATGAGAAAGATGGAGAAAGAGAAACGAAGAGAGAAGGAGAAGAAAGCAGTTTAGAGCTCATAAAGGAATATCAGCTGCTATATCTTCACAAGTTACTACTGAGGTATAATACAATGATGAGAATGAGGAGACGAAGAAGAAGAAAAAGAAACAAGGAGAGAAGAAAGCAGTTTATAGGTCATAAAGTCCTCTGAGTATTTGTAGGAATATCAGCTGCTATATCTTCACAAGTTACTACTGAGGTATAATACAATGATGAGAATGAGGAGACGAAGAAGAAGAAAAAGAAACAAGGAGAGAAGAGAGCAGTTCAGAGGTCATAAAGTCCTCCGAGTATTTGTAGGAATGTCTGCTGCAACACCCTCACAAGTAATTGACTGAGGTATTATACTAAAAGAGAATGAGGAGCGAAAGAGGGAAGAGAGGGAGAAGAAAAGAGTCTAGAGGTCAGAGGAATGTCAGATGAACACTCTCACAGGTATTTGTTTTTTGAGAGAAAAAGAGAAAAGAGAGCAGTTCAGAGGTCATAAAGTCCTTCGAGTTTTTTTAGGAATGTCAGCTGCTCACCTGGTCTGTGCTTCTGCCACTGCCTGGTCTGGGGACATATCGCTGGTTATCATACCGATTATCCTACAGAACATCCAGTTAAAGAGGTGAGTGAAATAGGGCATATAAGGTACTGGTTGGAATACAGCTATGAGTGGTTTTTTCACGGATATGTTCTTTTGAGAAAGACATAATGCATCATGCATTGACTATATGAGGTGAGTGAAAAAATGGCTAATTGTGGGTAGTTTCAACATGGTATTCGTGGGGGAAAGGGGTATGCAAGCATGTATATCTGTATACTGTCCTATTTCACTGTTCATGTATGAATGGTTCATACCTGTACTTTTGAGAGAAGGTCAAGAAATACGTCTCTCTCCACAATCTGGAAAGGGAAAATTCCTTGTCAGCCCATTATTCTGACTTTCAATTATGGCACGAATATGTAACACCTCACCAGTGCGTGTGATGTACTGGTAAGTAATACATAATAATATGCACTCCCGGTTTTGGGTTACTGTGACTTACAACACCCACAACACTATGTGACTGCTGGACTTGTGTATCCACATGTTCATAAGGTTTTTTTCTGTCTCCAATCTCTGAGAAAACATTGCTCTTTGTGCAATCGAATGTATACAAATAAACCCATTTTTAGTGAGCCAACACTCATAGAGTGGGACGTTTAAACTGCTCTCTCTTCATGAAGGTCGCAAATGCACATTGTTAAATGTGGCAGGGTTGGTTACGATTATTGCACAATTCAGATGACTAGGTGGCTCATTGCGCTCGCTACTTACATAGCAGGTGTGTACAATCACAGTATAGAATGTGATAACTGTCAGTCAATCTGTGTGCAATGTAAGATATGACTATGTATAGTATAACATGTGTAGGATGACTAATGGTTTCGGTGATCATTGTGTAATTAGAACAAAGTACTCTAAAAGGCTGCAGTTCATTCCTATGTATAAAATATAAACACGAAAACTAGCACAGCTGGTTTCTACTTGTGTGTGAAACGTAAATATTTTGTGTGAATGAATGCTTCAGTCCAGGAACATGCTTGTGAAGTATAAACATTTCTCAGAGAGCTAAGTGGACCAGTTATTTGCATAAGGAGGTCAGATACGTAATAATCCATGACAATTTTTGCATGCGGCACGAAATAGATAGGGTGTAGTAGTTATGTAACCATGTGACTCTAGTGTTTCCTTCATTTGAGGTGTTCTTTGCGTAAGGAGTAAACCAGAAACTTTGGTGCCTATATACGTACCTCAGAATTCCTGACATTTGGATGTCTGTTTGCTTCTTCCATACTGATGCTAGTAGGAGGAAAAGTAATGAGGGGAAAGTGAGGGGAGCATTGATAATGAGTGTGAAATAAGCAATGACTTACCTCCAGACACTCTTGTCGTTCACCGAAGCAGAGCGACGTAGTTTGCTCTTGCGTCTAAGGGAAATTGAGCCGTAGCGTCTGTTTCGCCTGTGAAGCCAAGCAATAGGTCACTCCCATAGGGAACTGATACGTTTACTTATGGTACAGGTGGAGACAATTAGACCAGGGCATGGTAGAGACAGAGTCACACATTTGGCGCATGGTATTGGTATACATGTGCGTTCATGTGATACCTTGCTTTGTATGGATTGCATACACATGCTCTGTGGGAGGCCTGCGAGAAGAGCTAGAAACTAAATCAGTAACATTTAGGGTAATACGAGTCCATGCTATGACGCCCGAGCCATAGTGTGGCATGCCTACACAGCCAAATGTCTCCAGGAACCTGGTGTGTTGACAGTGTTGTTACTGGATTTCTCCATAATGGACAGGACTTGTTAACCTGCACCAAATACATGCTTCTAGTGTGTCTGTGTGGTCAAACTGGGAAACATGTGGAATATAATATACATACGCAGGTCATCTTGTTTACGAAGAGCCAACAGAAACCCTTCGGGAGTGTCGCATTCCATTTCAAAGTTAGCCTGTGATGAAGTCGACTTTGAGGCTGATAGCTAATTTCAGTATTTACACCGATATAATGTGGGAGAAATGTATGAATATGGCGCGTGACTCGATCCTGTTAGTTATGAACGGTAGTCTTTAGGTATCACAACATGTACAAAACCAGGGCCAAAGGGGGTGAACCTAAGGTTGTTCATGCCAGATTCAGAACTTTGTAGAGGTGGTTTGGAATTATGCTATGTCAGCCGATACAAGGATGCACATGTTACCATTGGGTATGCGAGTGAATGCACTGGGCATGAAGTATACATGGGTTTGCCCCAGTAGCCAACCTATCGTCTAAGAAGGGTGTCTAAGCACATTCATGACCATAACGCATGTTTGTCTTAGCCAGTAGTATCAACTGTATCCCTGGAAATCAGTCTAGAACAAACTACATCCATGGAAGGGAAAATCTGTGCAGCAAACAGGGGAAGGGCATATAGATTGCTGGCAGGGTATTCACGCCCTTATCCTTCTGGGAGAGCCTCTGTTATAATACTGCTTATCGGGTCTGGGAGAGTTTGCATCCTGCCAAATGATGTGATAATGTAATTTTGTAATGTTCTTTGTGATAAGACCCTTTACTGGTGTCCTGTGGCCAAGTTACCATGGAAATGACGTGGTGGCTGTAAACCACAACAGGGTTAGGGAGGTCTAAAAGTACGGAGATGTTTGCAGGCACATGCCCTAATTGAAGTCATGCTGGCCTGCCTAGCAAGTGCCACATCATATATATAGATGTTGGGGGGGCTAATGGTTCTGCGCATACCAAACATAGCCACCTGTCACCAACTTACCAGTAACCCCCACTAATCAAGGTTCATATTCGAAAATGAGGTTGTGGATCACCTGATACAACCATTGAATAACACCAGTGGCTTATTGTGTCTGAGAAAAACTGACTTGCTGGATTAGCAGCCAGTTCCTTAGCTGGTTAGGCCCAACAAAAACACTATTAGTCTGACCACACATGCAAAGTGTGTTAGTGTAGTTCAGCATCTGCCAAAGAGGGTTTGAACGCACGCTATATGATCAATACCAGTGTGAAGGGTTAATGGCGTCGAATGAACAGTAGACAATTGCAATATATGTACGTACATATTATACACACGTGTAACACTACGTATGTTGGCAGAGTCAAGTTCCAAAAAACCTTTGTCTAACTTATGGACGCAGTCATTTCTCATGCTCTTACACCGATATGAGCTTTATTACATCATCAGGGAAATTTTTGACGGAAGCACAGACTTTAAAGAGTACAGTCACAGTTTGTTCGAGTGCCAAGTGATGTTTCTTGTGATGTGGTGAAGGAGTATGTCACATTAATGTGCACTGATAAGGTATAATACAGCGAATGCTACAGGCAAGTACAACAAAATGGGCATGTAGGTATCGCAAACATCCTGTGGGGCCCTTTTGTTTAATTAGGCTCTCCCTTTGCCCTCTACCTATACTGTGATATAATACACTTGTATAATGAAGTAACTAATATGTGAGTGGGAGGTAGAGGCGTGGGCTCTAATATATATCGCTCTTTGTGTAGCGCTACAGCGCTACGTACATACGTAGCTAGTGTGGAAACACATACAAGCTTCTTGCATATGAGCTGTACACCCTACATTATTACATACTTACACATCACACACATAATCATACATGTATGGGGCTACTGTGCACTATATTATATGCACAAAGCAAGAGTATCTCAAGCTTACCAGTAGCCAGGAGGCCCTCCAGTCTTCTTCCTGCCCAATGGAGTCCTAATATCTGAACTTCCAGCAGATTTGGTTACACTCTCACTCATTATCAACAATGCCTGCTCTGCTCAAATGCCTCACGAGGAACTATAGCTATGCTTTATCTCAGGCTCTCAGTCCTGGCTTGGAAGTACTAGCTACACGAATGAGCTTCTGAGGTATCGTATCTGCCTTATAACTCTACACGTGACACTAATTGAGTTACTTAGGGGAAATTCAACGTCAATCACATTCCAAACAAGCGTAGGCAGACACAGTGCACTTGGGAATTTTGGCAGTGATGACAGATTCCAATGGGCATTAGGTATAGTAACACAGTGCACGCAATGCTCACGTGAGTTTGAATCACGTTGCTTATCCAACATTGGGGAATGCTTGTAGAGTATTGGGGAAAAAATGTGTATCCATAACATGACATAATTATAAGAACACTCACCAAACAAGTGTACACATTGGAGGGGTAGAACCCAGGGAGATAGAAAATCACTAGCATGACATTACACCTTCCCTTTTCGAAACAATAGCATTAAGGTGCTCTGCATAAGGCAGCATGATGTAATTTGTCCTTCCCAGTTACAATAAAATTGTTATATAGTGACCTGAGCTGAATTCTTTGTGGCCGGTGAAGCATAAAGTTATGGAATACTCCCACAATAGCACTTTTGGACTAAGATCGGTGTGTGTGTGTGTGCATTTATGCCGGGTCATTCAGTAAAAAAACTGTCGATAACTTGGGAAAACATAGAGCTTCTCAACATACTCACATTCTCTTCTATTGACATAGCTACATACAGGATTCCATGTATTGACACTAGAACACTATTTTTATTGATCATATGGGTTAATGATGTGAGTCTCTGTAAACGTACACAGCATGTTAACTTAAACTACGGAAGTAGGTAGCCCTAAGGGGATTGACGATTAGCTACTCATCCCTTGCTGAAACCCAGGGGAATACTATTTATCAAGCTGTACGTACATACAAAACCATAGCATATCTACTGTGTATGCATGGTGTTTAGTAGAAGTATTTTGTGACATTATGCGTACATTCTCATTGAAATGAACAATGTTTTTGTAGGTTTGGTTGAATAGCAATACCCATGTGGCAATTTCTGTACACACATGCCTCTTGTTCGTATTATTGTTCATCAACATTCATGGATGTGACTGGTAGCTACTTAAAGGTTTCGAGCCACTCACGATGCTACACTAGTACCCTTATAGACTATGTCAGGGCCATGTTGAGACTACATGTCCCAATGTGTAATCACACACCTAGGTATGCTGTCTAAGAGCATAATGCCTTTGAACAAATAATGCTCTCCCAACATTGGAGCTTCCGTTAGCAATGTAGTAGAGTTCACTTTTACCTACGTCCTCATGCAGGCTCCACATGCAAACTGCAAAAGTCACACCCACCCATGCAGAGGAGAAAAGCAGAATGAGGCTAACTAAGGTGTCACCAGTTACGCGAGGGACATTCTTAACATCATTACCTTCCACAAAGTCAGTGGAGGGTAAACTCTTGCATAAGTGTGTGCAAGGAAAACACTGAAACAGTGTATGACTGTCAGTTATTTATGTCCAGTCAAAACACCGTTTGTTCAGCGAGTTTGTTCCTTTAGAGAACCACACCTTTCACAACATAGTATCCTATAACTTTAGTGGTTCAAGAACTCGAAATGCACAGCAACTTGTTCTGGCGAGTCCTCTTCTTTTGAGAACCACACCTTACACAACACAGTCTGGGTTAATAGTCTAGAGCTTAGTACCGTAAGAAGTCCTGGAGCATGCATAATATTGCAGTGTTTCTTTTCTGTGAATTGTATTCACTTTTCCCTAACAACCACACACAGTGTCAAAACACTTTGCTAACACATCTTCACCAGATCTAAGGTGGCAGAAGCATCCCTCCTTCAGTTATTCACTCCCACATAAACACTATCTATAGCAGGGGTGTGACAGTTGCAAAAACTCCCCAGCCAATTGATAACTATGCAGGTTATCCCTCATTCACATATCATTCAGTGTATACTGTGATAGGTGTGTGTACCATCAAAGTAATCCCTTGGTTGACACCATCAAAGTGTAATTATTGCATTGGGAAGACATCTGCACAAACTAAGCAATTGGGCGGCATGAATGCGACAAACACTTGCAAGTATTCATGGCATGTTATAGACGTTATAGCTAGGTAGTATGAAACGATGCCCTCAATCCATGAAATCAACGAAATATATAATATGTCTCTGTTCAATATATAGCTCCCTGTTTCGAACATTACCGCTGTCCCAACCAGCCAGCTAGAATCTAGCCAGCAACAGTAGCTACAAAGAGTAGCACTGAGAATGAGTAATAGCTAAAAATCAGTACTCGCCGCGGCTGAACTTTACCGTAAAATGCGAAGTCATGTAGCTAGTGCATCTGGCGCGTTATGTGCGCAGTATATACGGTAACTTACGCGGCGGGATATGAGTGAAACTAACTCCGACGCCAAACTATCTTTGCACTTGTTTTGCAGAGCTCGGACTGGCTGGTGCCCGCCCACTTGCGGGAGGAGCTGCCGAACCATTGACGCGCTATGACGACGTTGTCTTGTTGTGCGCATGCGTTATGCGTTATGGGCCCGCGCAGCATTTAATTTACGCGTGGATTGGACACTGAGTTTTCAAACAACTAATTTCTCTCCATAGGGTTCATGAGCCAACACTCGTTGAAAAGAAAAGTTTTTCAAATCAATAGAGTGCGAATTTCCATCCAAGATAATCTCACTCACAGCCCTGCCCACACCTGGCGCCATTTGTATTCCATGTCCACTGAACCCATTGGCAAATACGTAGTTGGTAACGACAGGATGGGTCCCAATAATTGCATTCTGATCCAATGTATTGTATTCGTAGTAACCAGACCACCCACTTTGCACCTAATGAAATGCAGATAGGTTGAGCAAGAGAGCACAGTGGGTAAACGTGCCTCATCATCCCATGTGTGTTACCTTTTTGCTTTTGGATATATTATACTTAAAAATCACATAGGATTCTAAGGCAACCCTGCTGTGGCAACTTTTTGAATTCTGGAAAATCAAGTCACCTTCAATTCCTCAAAAGCAGGAACCCATTCTGCTAGAGACGGCCACAATACTTCGTCAAACACTCTGTAATCAACGGCCTCTAAATCAACTCCATCTGCAGCTTTATCCACTGCCTAGAACCAAAGAAAAGCCATGCAACACAGATAACTTAACTCCAATTCACTCACTTTTGATGGGACATAGCCAGCAAGAAATGTCCCAGTGGATTCCCTTCTCCAATAGATGTTTTTGGCAATGACTAGAGGGCAGTTTGGGAGATCAGTGGGACACTTGAACACAAACACAGAGCGTAGACGGGGCTCTACTGGTAGTCTAGTCCTCATGATGTGACAAGTATGGTCACTTCTACCAATGCCTGCCATGAGAGCTAACTCAGCGGCCCATGGTCCACAGGCATTGACAAGGTAGTTGCACTCAATTTCTTTCTCTTCTGTTGCATTTTGAACCTGGAGAAAAACATTTGCATTATCCAGCCATAGCCATGTGCACATGTATCATCAGCGAGGTCAAAGTAAAGCAAAGGCAAACAACACCTGCCCTGGGTGGAATTCTAACTCAGGACAATCTACACTCTGAGAAAGCACTCTCCCTGCTGAGGCTACCAGGGCAACTCCGCAGTAAGGGGATCAAATCTACAACTCAATTCATGGCACAGTATATACACTCTCACGTGTCCTAAACGGCTCTGTACCTTTACACTCTTCACACTGTCATTCTCGATATTGACACCCACAACTTCAGCGGAGATGTAGTCTGCACCAAGTGATATTGCTTTCTTTTTAAATCCACTCAGCAAAATCCATGGGTCAAACCACCCTTCATCCCTGAATCCTGTACAAGAACTACGTAGTATTGACGAAACTAAAGTATCATACCATACCTTACCAAAGCTTGCAAGTGATACCCCTTTCGTGCTTAGCCAGGGGAATTTGTTGGCCAGCTCAACTGGATCAAGAAGCTCCACGTACACGCCTAATTCCCTTTAACAAAAGTACGCACTAACTATATACAAGTTTGGGCCAAAAAATGGCAAATAGAGTTGGCAACTACCGTTGCAAGGAGTAATTCTCCCTCATCACTGCCTCTCCTTCTTCGGATGCAAGGAATAGGTATCCTCCTTCAACAAAACTTACATCCACTTTATCTTCGCCCTCTACTTCAAGATGCTGGTGAGCACTCTTCAGGAATTCAATAGAAAACTTTGACATGGAAATGTTTTCAGGACAGGAGAACTGCTGTCGTATGGAGGAAAATGAGCGCATACTGGAAGCCCTTGTGTACTGCAGGTGGAGAATGATTTGGAGGTGAAGTAGTGCTAGCAATGCATACAAGAAAACTTATGTATACGAGTATGATTGATTCATGCAAAGGATAGAAGCCATTGATGTATGTGCATTAGCTATTAGTGAACGAGGTTGTAAGCTTACACTGGGGTCTCTCTCGATCACACAGACGGATTTTCGCGGCATTCTCAAAGACAAGAAATAGGCACTGGCGCTCCCCATGACTCCGCCACCAACCAGCACGACGTCGTAACGTGATGTCGTGTTAGGACGGTCGGTAACAGAGCTAGTGTGACTACTGCGGCGGCAAAAGAGAGAGCGGAGCGTTCGAGCCGCGATCAGAAGCGATCCCCGAGAGAACACTTGCTGCACAGTCGCCATTTTCCTCTGTTCCACGCAATGGGTGGGGCTCGTTTTGCGTATTATACGCATGCGTAGATATTTTCTGGCATGCGCGTTACACTACAGTGCGCCCCGCCCCCTCCTGCAAAAGGCAATCCGGAAAGACTTCTCACTTGGTCAAGCTCAAAGTCGACGTTACAAAGCTACATCTGTCTGTGAAACTGCAAGATAGTGCGGCAGCCAGGTGAGTTGAGTGGAGGACTTTTCTTGCACTCTAGCCCAAACAAATACGGGAAAGCTTCAAGCTGTCGAGTACCACGCTGGCTGCATATCTTTTCACAGCTGTATAAACGTTCATTATGGCGGAATCGGAACTCGCCCAGAAGCTGTCCCGGCAGAACCAGATCATCGATGGAGACGTCAAACCGGCGAAGGTGTCGCAGTCTGTGTACGCGGAATTCAAGGAGTTCTCTATTCGGGAGATCAAGGAGTACAGGAAGACCTTTCAAAAGTGAGTTAGCAAAGTATTCTTCTATGCCACTCTTCCAAAGGAAGTCACTGTGGTGCCAAAAACCTGTACAGATCAAAGCCACTTTGCCTGCCCATTGTTCAATATGTAGCTAGGACCTGTCCTTCATGCACGTAGGGTATTTGGTTAATTAGAGGTACTACGTAGCTATCTGGGTTTAATTGAGCATGAGATGATCAGCTTGTGAGCTTAATGAGCATTACCTTTTTAGATTCGGGGAGTAAAACCTCGCTGTATAACTGGCGTTAACTATTTTTTGTCTGAGATCCTATCTATTGCGATTAACCCTCCTACGTAATAACTTTCAAGTTGATTTTTGTACATGCATTTCCCTGAGGAATAGCTGCAAATCTATGTAGGCAGAGTATGGTTCACTGGAGTATGAATCAGTGGTTGTTTGTTCAGGGTTCTGTAAGGGGCACAGCATGGTGGCATAATAATATAGAGAAACCTCGTACACTTATAAGTAGGTGTATGTATCCACACTGAAAGTGTAAAGAAGGAGGTTG
Source organism: Geodia barretti (assembly GCA_030341885.1). Taxonomy (NCBI): domain Eukaryota; kingdom Metazoa; phylum Porifera; class Demospongiae; order Tetractinellida; family Geodiidae; genus Geodia; species Geodia barretti. The sequence goes on along the minus strand of CASHTH010004097.1, from coordinate 14,637 downwards.
ATGTTTGTTGGCATTGGGTTAGCCCAACTATTTCACGCTGTTTACTTTGCAGCCCCAACACACCCATTATGGGAACGTGTGAATAGAGAGGACAGAACTAACCACATTTATTGCCTTGTACTCTACTCCCCTGTCATGGCATCTGTTTTCATGACTAGCCTCCTGTAAATAGGCAGGGTGTGTTATACATCATTGTCACCGTGCATGGTGCCCAGTTTTGCCATTTATGGAATTGCATGTTTGAATACCAGCCGCAGTGGTTTACAGTTGATGTGAAGCCTTTTTGTCTTTTCGGTGCTGCATAGGGTCCCAATCATTTAAGCCAACCAATCATCCTGAATACCTCGACTACACGTGTAGCTAGCGGACACACCAACAGGAGTGGAGTTTGGAGAGCTGTGCCTACTTAACTTTTATTGGAGTGTGAGAGAACTGTGGTTGGTGTTCCTTCACTCAGCTCGTGTGCTATGCAATTTCGTGCATGCACAGCTGTTGTTTGGTAGTTGCATTACCCTCCTCCAGCTAGAGTCAAGGTATTTAGGATAGTTGGTTGGTGGTTTATTCCCCCAATGTGTTTGCTAAAATAGTAAAAACTTGGGCAATTCTAATGACTTTACCTAAATGTACTCACTAAAAGTTTTGCCAACATTTTTATTGGTTACATTGACCCCATTTTCCCACAGTTGCTACCTTTTGCCCTAAAGTCCAATGCATAATTATAGCAGAAGTCAGTGGTAGTGGATAAACAGTGCTGCCGATGAAATTGAGTGGTAGTGGATAAAGGGTGCTGCCAATGAAATTGAGCTATTGAAGTGGTAGATGCTCAATAGGGTGTGGAAGTTATAGTGTGTGTGTGTTTAGGGTGTGTAGAAGTTATAGAAGGTGTGATCTGTAGCCTTATTATGGGAACTTGGGTATAAATTTACCGTAAGATGTGTACAATACAGCTGTACCATACATAACCCTCCCTTTCAAGCTTTAAAGGATGTGTTGTCTGTATGTATCCAGGTATGATGTAGATCACAGTAACTTCATTGACTTCATGGAGCTAAAGCTGATGATGGAGAAGCTCGGAGAGCCACAGACCCACTTGGCCCTCAAGGAAATGATCAAAGCAATTGATGAAGATAATGACGGAGAGATCAGCTTCAGAGAGGTCAGTATATCAGTTCCTGAAAGTAGTCAGTGTAGTGTACACTACATACAGTGTAACTGTATGTAGTGTAGTTAGTTAGCATGAGCAAATGCAAGGGAATGTAATACTTGTAGTATGTTAGCCATTGATCATTTGTCATCATTGGCCTGTTTTCAATAAGCCACACCCTTCCCGTGTGGCCTGAAATTAGTGTTTGGTTGCTGGCCAACAGCTAAACGTATGCATGCAGTATGCGTTCATCTTTTATGTTTGTCATTTACCATGCATTCATACAGTTCATGCTGATTTTCCGGTATGCACGAAATGGGACACTTGAGATTGAAGGACTCAAAACCATAGCTACCACATGCAACGTGGCAGAAGAGGGCGTCAAAGGAGCAAAGGGTTTCTTTGAAGCCAAAGCACAGGAGGTTAGTAAACCACTTTATTGTCTGTGGGGTGTGTCATCAGTGTCACAATTTGTTTATATTGACTATTATTGTTACTATTGTTTTATGATTATTAATTAGAGCTTTAACTTTGAAATATTTGAGGGGACTCTAATTGAAATAATTTGAACTTTAGTTCCTGCGTGTTCAATCTTTTCACATGTACACTTCTGCATATACTTATGATACACATTTGATCTCTGCACTTGGTTACTTGCAATAGAGCAAATGAAGAGTACACACCTTTCACTAAAACCCTCCTATGGCTATGTGTCTTCATTCAACTAGGTTGCTGCAGGGGCCAAGTTTGAAGAAGAGATTAGAGCAGAGCAAGAGCAAAAGAAGATCGAAGCCGAAGAGAAGGCCGAGAGAAAAAAGAGCCTTCAAGGAGAAGGCGTCGATGTGGCACTGACAGTCGGAACTGTGTGTCATAGTATACAGCCATTCTTACTCCTTCATGCAGGCTTTGCACTTTTTATTTATCGGATAAAACTGTTTGTGTATTTGCAGCCTACATGACTTTACTAGCAAGTTGTAGGAACTTAAATGAAAGCAACTTGAGGGTCTTGATTAAATGTTAGGCAGGGTGGAGCTCTTGAAAAGGGGCAACCTCTGAAGGGGGTGTGGCCATGCTCCTTACCACTTCTGCTGCAGCAGCTCCTGACCTTGCAGTCTCCGAGATCGCTTTAGTTCTCTGTTTGAGTTAGGCTTGTTGGAAAAAGATCGTGTCAAAATTTTTTAGCATTATTTTACTGGGGGCAGAAGTAAGTTGGTGTCTAGAAAGTATACGAGACAGACACTGGTATTTATTTACCATTTGCTCCACCCATTGTTATGGGTGTGTTGGTCTAAGTGCCTACAGGAATAAAGATGAACGATATAATACTCTTGTATGATGACGGAGAGTAAGATCAAAGGAATTCCAGCTAGTCCAAACAACGTACACGCGTAGTGAGCGCTTCCTGCTGAGTTTACGGGTAGTTATACCATAAAGAGGCCATACGATTTCCCCATACTTTAGCTGTATGTCAACTCATTTGCATAACCACAATGGATATATGGTAGTTATACGATAGTAGGAAATTGGCAGCGTGTAATGCAATTAGGGGGCTTTCACACTCTTTGTGTGCTGCTGTTCTTTACCAGAAGGGAGTGTTTTCAGGCTAGAATGGCCAGAAACTGCTCTAGTATATACGCGGTCTGAAAACTAGCTAAAAACTGCTTCCCGACGCGTAGGCTCCCGTAGACTGGAACAGTATGTGACTTTCAGCTTTCTTGCTACTGCAACAGGCTGCATTCGAGAGCGCTGGGTATAGCGGGAGAGAAAGCGAGCCAGAGCGGCAGCTACAAAACTCGCGTGGATGGAGTCCAGCAGCGAAAAAGTGACGTACTTGTAACGTTGAACTCTCGAAAAAATGACCATGGCTTCTGCACAACCGCCCAGCTTGACAAAACTAAAGCGCTTATTGCAGCTGTCTCTCCGCTCCCGATCGGTCGCTAGCTCTCTCCGGCCGTACACTCGAGGGTGTGCGTTAAAAAGAGGGCATTTTGAAAGCTTTTGTGCGATCTCATTGGTCAGAGCCTTACCGCGGGATGTCATCATACAAACACGTTATACGATGGCTTTGCTTGTGGTTTACTGGTTGTACACTCGTGGCTTCAGTTTTGATAGACCACTCGGGCTACGCCCTCGTGCCCTATCAAAACTGGCCACTCGTGTAAAACCAGTAAACCACGCGGCGCCATCGTATAGCCTATACTTCAATGATGATTTGCTTACTGATTTTTACAAGTTTCAATGAAAGTAAAATGTGGGTAGATGCTAATAGATTGTTTTTGTGATGTTATTATAAATTATATACAAGCTATAATTATAAGTCAAAGATAAGTAAAAAAAAAGGTTAAGCAATTAAACACATTTTATGTGCAAAAGAGCATTATATAGAATAAGGGATGATCTGTGTGAAATAATATAATAAACATCTGGAGGTTTTTGACACTATTTTTGAGTCCAAGGAAACCACGGCCGCAGGTCGTATGGTACCGTAGAAGCCCCTACATGAACAGTGTTGAGTTTTGTATCTGACACGGTTGAACGTGGGACTTGTTGAAATTCAACTCTGAATCCTGAGTTTTGAAAGGCACTGTTGCTGTTTAAGTTTCTTGTCCTGAATCTAAGAGTTGTCGATGTTACATTGCTGTCCCTGATATAGTAGGAGATATTGCTGATGTAGTGGCACAGTCGTCTGTTGTTCTTGAAATGCCCGTGTTGCATTTTTAAAAACTCTTTCCTGCATTTGTCCGAGTATTGGATGTTCACCACGCGAATTGTCAACTTCAGGACATGCTCGGGGTGTATCAGAATTTTGTATAGGCAGTTCTGGTGATCATGGTATGGTCCTGGGTACCCAGTTGGTTCGACTACACCTTGTGTTACATTGTAAACCTCTTCACACCCTATTGGAGGATAATACATGCACTGTGAAACCGGAAAATGGACCTTGCATGTATTTTAGGACACCTCTCTACTTCGTTCTGCACCAGACTCAGACATTACCTAACCCACAAGTAAGGGACACTTCTGAGTAATGGGCCATTTCAATGTCACCTAAAGTCTCCGTTATCTACAATTTTTTTGTTCAGCGTGGTGCACAAAGTCATGATGCTATTATACTAAGTGCTAATGTAAGTAGTGATACTTACTTGTACAGTGCTTTTTGTCAATATGGAGGGCATAGCCTTCATTACAGATGCACTGATAGGAACCCTGGGTGTTCTGACAGTTCTGTTCGCATCCGTGTGAGTTGGTTTGGCATTCGTTTATATCTGGAGAGTACAAGAAATGTGTTGTACTTATGGTTAATGTGTGTTGACATAATATACCTCTGCATCCTCCACTTTTGTTGACCTTGAAGCCTGCTTGGCAGATGCAGTTACCAATACCACTATCGTCCGTCTCACACATGTAGCTGCAGCCACCATTGTCAATGTCACACTGATGGGTCGTTTTCTAGAGAAAAGGCCATAAACGTTGGGGTAAAAAAGTATATAGCTGTGTTGTAGGGAGCATGCATGAATAGTAATACCTATGAATTCGTACGAGATGTTGAATCCTCTCCTGTTGTATGTGACATCTGTGTGGAATCTCAAAATGACCGTGTCCACCAAAATGTGACTAGTGATGGGGCCACGACCTGTAAGGTTCCCACAAAGGCGTTCTGAGCTGTAGATAAATTGCCATTGGTAAAAATAAAAACTAGTGAGGTGATAAAGACGCACCGTGTAGCGGTTCCAGCTTCTGTATTGACATGATGTATCTCTAAATAGTCATGTAAGCACTCTGTGTCGAATTTTCAAAGTGCAGTCGAAGTGCAGCATTGGCTGGAACCGTAATCTTCCAAATGCACTCAGTATTATGGTCATAGTCCATTGGATAGTTCGGAGAGAAAATGTTGCCGTGCCTGGTTTTGCCGGTCACTTTTCCAGCGATATGTCGCACATTTGTGTCTGTTTTGTGTGGTAAAACAAAGGAATTATGACTGGAGTTCTATGGTAGTCCACAACTAACTGGCTATATATTATACAGACACACCAAATCATATTAGCCTCAGTTGCCTAAACCCTCTCGACTAAATTAAACTGACTTAGACTATATGCTAAACCAATTTCTTGTCTATGTCAGAGAGCTTCCATAGAACAAGTAGACAAAGCATCCGTGAAAAAATGCTTTGCAGTGGGCCCCAAAGTGTCCCAGTTAAGTTAAGTTAAGAACCTTGATCTCCACTGCTGGTTGTATCAGAAATGTTGTTATTGCTTCCTTCTGGACCGCCACTTCTTGAATTTGTGACATTACTCCCTTTACAGCTTTCTGCTCCTTCATTTGAAATTCCGGCCATTCGTTGAGTGTTTCCGATCAGCTTCCCAATAACGGTTACGAGAGTTCGGTCTAAAGTACAGTTTTCATTTATGTACACTTTCTGTCTCCGATGTGTCGGATATTCTGTTCTCCCATGGTTTGAGCAACACCTGCCAGGAAATTGAGACATTCACTTTAATCATAGTGATAACTTTTAGTAATGCCTTATTTATTCCAGGGAGGTTTGGACTTGCGTACACTACTCTGTTACACTAACACAGCCATGCATGTAAATATCGATGACGCCACAAGGCAAAGGCAAAGCATACAATAACCCAAGGGCAGCTTTTTTTTCCAAGGAAAAAATTGTCCTGGGTGCAATTCAAATTCACAACACTCTGTGTGCAATCTAGGCAGTCCATGAATAATTGCATTGTAGGAAACCATACTATAAGGATATCTAATGAAGTGTTACACAACACAAGGTACGTGTTTCATGCACACACCTTTCTCCAGGTACAAAGCTCACAAAGTGCTCTGTTTCCTCGGCTTGTTCGTGGTGTGGTATAAATGAAATGGTGTCACACATGCGCCTTTCCCATACTGGCATTACTCTCAGTATTTCTCTCCGGGCATTAACTGGAATAAAATGTTTTAGCATGTGAGTGTGTTAGATATGCATAGGAAACACATAGACTACTTAGTGTTACATGACCAGTTGCAGCGTGTGTTAGCTGCTATGAATAGTCAAGACGGGATGTGTTCACACTTGTATGCAGTCATGTGTTTCATCTAGCACTAGCGTATTTGTACGTTTTAGGCAGCATATTGACAGCACACAGACTTGATTAATCATGCTACTGTCTACCTTTACCGCATAATAATTGACTGGTAAGAAACCATGTCAGAATTATGTGGTTGGCCCTTGGGAATATCCATTGGTCTGGTAGATATGGCCAGGGCTCCGCTTGACCATCAACACACCGCAGCCCACAGCAATGTACCATAGTCTGGTGGTACAATACAGGGCCGGACAATCACGCCACAGGTTATGCTTCATGTTTCCTTTGTGGCTTTACCAAGTATGCAATTTTTGAGAACCCTGTTTCAGAGGAATCCACCTTGTAAAGAGAATTTTATCTATATACATATCCGTGGGCTCTGCAACCTCCATATTGAGAGGCACTCCATCTTTAGCTACATTAGGCCGAGTGCTTCCTGTCTAGGGCACATCATTGAACAAAGAGGTACTCGCAGGCAGGATAAGAGACCTTCTAATATTTTTGCATAGACAAATAATAGGCATGCAGAAGCTTGCTATTACTGTTGCCCATAGCGTGCACAAGAGCTAACCCATGTCTCTATATCAATATAGGGAGTTGTGTTACAAAACCACATAATATGGAGTGAGTTTGATGGCGCCACAGGTCTATGAGACACATATGCAGAATTTGAACTTTGACTTTTGATAAACTGTTTCTCAAGGCAATACGTTTCCATGGTAGTAACCAATGCAGTGCAACATGTATCCATGGCAGGTGATTATGACAGTGCTGCATTTAGACCTGCAACTGAGCTGAGCTCAACATTGTTTAGTAAGAGCCGCTAAGCAACTGAACAAACTCAGGAAGACTCAGGTTACATGCCAAGCATTCTTCTGATATATTTCTGCCATTTATGTGGGTGTTATGGTTGGTACCAAATTCCATAGCCCATGCTCCAGACAAAAAGAGATTTATGTCCACAACCCTACAGGATAAGGACACACTTAGTTTTTTTGTGCAGCCTTATGTTAATTGCATGCCTCATGAGGCTGATCTAAGTCTGACTCTTGGCTTCACTACCAGCATTCTTCTAAGATATTGCAGGAAATGTTAACTGGTGTTACTCAGTGCTAGGCAGAACTCACTTCGTATGAACTCACTTAGGGCATCAAAGCACCAAATCACCTTCTGTACCAAGTTTCCTAACCATTCCATTAACAGAGTGAATTTCATTCCCCCACCCCCAACGTTTGTTAGGAAACTTGCAAAATTGCACAAACGGTTCATCCCAGTCGAAAATGCAAGGTATGTGTCTGATCTTGTTGCTGGGTTACTGCATAGCTCTGTGAGTTAACTGGTGGCAGGATCTCACAGAAGGAATCGCTTTTGGTACCTCAGTCTGTTTGAATTGAGGCCACAATTGCTCAATATGGCCATGGAATGTGTTTCTGCTGTAATCGAGTAATTAGCTAACCCTTTGATGTTATGACAGGCACGTGTTGGATACAAACTGTCCAGATTTGTGGCACTGGTAATCCGATACACCAAAGCTATGGTGCATACAGTTTTGCCTAAGTTAACTTTAAGGTGTTTCGCAATCTGACGTACTGGTCTATGGTATTCGTATGAAGTTACCGAGTGATTGGTCCACGTGCATATGTAGTGATGGATTTTCGAGTTCTAACTTACCTGTCAGATTGCTGCTCATTGTGTAAAGGATGATGTTGCTCGGCCATACTTGCACCTGGTCTGATGGTATATCTGAGAATCAAGAAAAACACTTTATCACTAATTAGCACATTGCAGTGCACGAATAGGACTGACAGGTCCTTTGATGGATGAGTCACATTTCCCCACTGCATTGTATGTGTGAATGGCCATATGCATGCATACACACACACTCGTGTAAAATAATAGGGTTCTGGTGAAATCTATTGTCTGTGCTGCACATGTATCCAAGAGGGAAATAATAACATGTGCTTTGGTCCTTGTCTAAAGCATTGAGATATGATGAGCAATAGCTAAAGTAGCACGGACCGTGATTAATGTTGCCACTTGGCAATCTCTTAGTTTTCAGTGCTAAATATCAACTTATAATGGAGCAAGAATTTTGTTGTGCCAACAATGAAATAATTGAAACTCCTAAAGCCGGCAAATCGTCTGGGTATTTTCACTAAAGCTCGTGTAGAATTTTTTTGATTGACAACAGCTATGTATTCACAGTAACGTGAAACATTGTTGGAGAAACCTGATCAGTAAATGCGAAGCGAAACATTCTCACAATGCAATGTCACAGACATAAGTGTGGTTACAAAATGGATAATGGTGATTATAACGACCCGCGATGCGGGGGACCTCGGCCCAAGGCAATTGCAATCGCACATACGCGCGCGCAAACCGCTGCTGCGAAGCTAGCTAGCATCAACTCACTTTCCTGCGGGCATAGACTTGGGAACATTGGTGTTGGTGGAGGAACGCAGTGAACGTTGCATACGAAGGTGAAGAGAAGCAGGAGAGCTCCATATATTGGTCGCACGCATTCAGCTGAAGAGAATAATGAAACGAGCATTTTTCTGCGAGTCCAGAGTAGGTCTGAAGATGAAATCTGCTGCAGTTAGCTAGCTATAGCCGTCGGTATGATCGGCTCCTGCGCATTCACTGCTTTTTCTACTGCTTGTTTACATGATTATATACCAACCCACGCGCGTGCCTCGCCCCCGCTCCACGTGTATGCACTTCAGGGGATCACCGCAGAAAAGTTGCTCCTCATCCGCGAAGAAGGCGTGGATGCTTTGCGCATGCGCGCTTTGGCCCCTGCTCCGCGCTCGCTAGCTATCACGTGAAGGCAGGTGTAACCAGACCCAGGTCTTGCTTTCAGCTACTTTCAACTCCTCTCATGCTACATGATGTTACCTTGTTACCCTGTTACCTTAACAGGTAAAGCAATGGAAACTGGAGGTGAAGAAAAAGAAGGCGACAAGTTGTACACGTGGGAGACAAAATATGAAAAGACATGGTATAAAGTGGAGATTGAGTTGTATGCCTAATATTGCCATTTCTTTCCCAGCTGTATACAATAGGAAAACAAAAACCTGTTTCTTATCTACACATCCGACTTTCCAACCTGTTAACTGGGTACCAGCCTTATTAGTGGGTAATTTTTGAAGTTGACCACCCAAAAAGTGGCACATGCGAATTTTAATAGGTGTGTCATCTGCAAACCTCAAAAAATATTTATGTAAGAATACACAGTGAGATTTGATATCCTGAAATGGGGTCAAAGTTTGCATTGTTGGAACACCCTCATTGATAGTGTCGTAGAGATGATAGGGGGATAATTTTGCATAGCTAATCTATACAGAATCATCGACAAAGGTATCGTTTCTGCAGGGAAGATATACGTGAGGATGCGGACGGACTACTGACGGCAGAGGATGAGGCCGAAGCATACAAGTTAAAGCGGAGGAAGTACGTATGATCAATTTCACTGCATGTGGTACCCAACATCAAAGCGGCTACTGTTGAAATATTTTCTACAACTCAATGTTTTTTCAAGTGCGTTATGTGCACCGAATGCGTGTGAGCAGTCGGTGTGTGGTTTGGCGAAGAATTTCATAATTTTGTTATCAGTGGATCAAGTATGCAAGGCTCTCTTGTGTGAAGTTTTGTGGCCCCAAAACAAGTCCTCCCCCTGAATTCAACTTTTTGTTTAATGTGGATTACTACGTATCATCACTTCTACCCATCCATCGTGTGATTAGTGACCTCCTCTTTTTTATTTCTTTGGGCACAGGCTCTTTCAACATTCCTCCAGTGTTCGGCTTGGAATGGTGAGCATACTATATGGATGTATGCTACTCCTTTGGTCTTGTGGTACAGGCACTATATATAATTTCTGAATGTGTAAATTTCCATGAAGTTGTATATATACTATATATGCAGAACCATTTGGAAGTGAAAAACTGTGCCAACCCACAAGGTTGGGTGCTTGCAACCATAAAATTAGAACCCTGATATGCCACTCGTACACAGCACATTTGTGATAGACTTGAACTGTATAATAATTATGTCTGGTGTATAGCGTAATGGTAGTGCGTTGACATCTTCAATAAGCTTCGTAGTTTTAATTATGAAAGCTCAGCCACATCAAAGTTAAATCCAGTTGTTTAGCCAAGGAGGCTTTTTTCTTTGGAAAGAGTTATCATGTGTGTATATACCTCGTTTGTTTGCTTTGCCATTGCCTAGCAACCTCATTGTCGTTTACATGCAAATATTGGCAGATAGCCCGGGCATTCAGAGATGTGGTTAAAAAAATGTTTTCCGGGAATAATTTTGCTGTAATTCGCCACATTGAGGTGGTCTGTTTGAAGGCAGGGGAAAGTGGGAGGAGGCAGATGGGTAGGAATCTGCTTGTGCCCATTTCCCAGTGTTTGAGGTCTGAGCAAGTCAGACAAGCTGTCGCTGTGCTGTAAACCAACCACCGAAATATCTGCCATTCCTAACTCTTTGATCTACGCAGGAAGTGAGTGGGCCACTGAAAGACTATGGCAGGTGGTCCGTGCAGAATTCCCCAGCCATCCTTTGCATTCCTGCATACCTATGAACAGAGCTTCTCTCTCCCACGTGGTCACGCATGTACACGAGAAATAGAATCTGGGTATCTTTAGCCTTAGCTCACGTGTATAATGCTTATCCTTTGCCAACCAATGATTCGTGTCATTCGGCTGTTCGTTTACTGTTCCAGTTACTGGTTGACGGCATGTTCATTTACTCATGCAAAGCCTGTGCACATGAATCTGACATTGAGTATACACATTTCTCCATTACATACGTGATTTGTGCTGTGACATACGTGAACTTTTGTGACTAATAGTTCATATCATGTTCTGACTTCCACTCAGCCTTCACTATGATCAACAACACATGTATATACGTGACCTTAATCTGAATTTTTGTGTAAAGCCAATCAGTGTGCTTGACAAGCTCAATTAGAAGTGAGTGCTTCAGAGTTGAATATGTAAAAAAAAAGGCTGACCACAGCATGTTGCTAACCCAAAATAACTTCTTAAGGAAGGTTCCACATAAGTAATAATTTCGACTAGGCTGTGTTTTGCATTACTGCCCTGTGACTGCATGTGTGTACAGGCGTTGATGAATGAAGTGGCAAGAGAACAGACAGTGTCTTGCCAAGTCGATGTTGTGGCGGCGCAGACCATTAGTTCAGGCAAGAGGGAGAAAAGCCCTATTAGGCGTGTGTAGTCCTAACTGGTTTACCATATGTCACGGTCTACCTACCCATGAGACACTGATTAGCTTTCAATTCTCTATAGAGTAGTTCACGCCCGTAATAGCTCGCTTAAATTATGTCTGGAGATTTATACCTCATCAGTCTGTGCAGGAAGAACTAAACAAATTACCAGAAATATCCATTACCAGTCTGAATAAAGGAGCCAGTGTCCTTAACGGCTTTGCTGCTGTTACTTTTCACCGTCAGATGGTCGAGGGGAAATTGTCCGACAACAGACTTGAATTACGCAAAGTTACAATTTTGCAGCTAGTGATGATATCTTATGCAACAATAACTACAAAAGACCTTCTTTTGACAACGTTTGGACCTACATACGTATAGTAATGTAGGATAATTTTCATTCAGTTTTCATATAATATCGTGCGTACAGTGCGTGTTGTACTTACCGTAAGTGTGTACGTATGTGACATTATTGCCCTTCGCCCGCTTTGCCTCACAGATGCGCCATATGTTTGTCATTGTTGACAGCTCTCAGGTGATGAGTGACAAGGATCTCAAGCCAAATCGGCTCACTTGTGCACTTAAGGTTATAAAATGTTCATGAGATGCCATGAGCTAATCTTACGTAACGGTTTAACTCCTTGATTAATTGAACGACAGTGTATTAGCCCAAAGAAAGGGATACGTTTCGCAACTCAACGTAATCATTGTAGTTAAGTATAATTATACACACAGGCCTTTTCAAGGTGGTGCGTATGTCTACAGGGTGGCCTTTTTGCTCCAAAGGTTTTGTCTCTAGTCTTCTGAGCTGTAGCCTTACGGATTGTACGTAAACAAATATCGGTACCTGTCATCTTGCAGGTCTAGTCACAATGCTCAGTGGTTCAAACCAATGAAATCTGCAGACGTGTTGACACATGGACTCTCGCAAAAAATGAATTTCTTCCTAATGTTATTGATCTGAGGAAATTAGCTATGCGTGGGGTTACACGCCCAAATTTTCTCTCTCCCAAGGAGTAAAGCAGCTGCATCCGTGTTACAGCTAGAGAAAGATGCCCTTTGGTGCAGTCCATTACTCATTTACGGAAATACAAATTGCACTGTTGAATTGTTTGCCATGCTGTTTGCCTTCCACCTGCTTTCACACTTGTCATCCATCCCTTATTCATGTAGCATTTTCAAAAGCATCAAAGATTTATTAACATCATTATTTTATACCTCAGAAAGAATGCATTCATATATACATGCACGATAAATAAAATCTGAGTTGTTGCAACACCAGTACACAATCAAGTGTAACACTAGATCATAATATAACTCTGTACTGCAGGTTTTGGAGGATTTTGTGAGGGTGTTTTTTGACCAGAACCCGATTTCCCAAGTCAGTGACACCAACATTATTGTAATAGTGAATAATTATAATTGTTATTTGGGATTGAAACGAGTCATCGGGTTTTTGTATGTATGTATGCATGTACGTATGGCACTGTCGCACACCCTAATGCTTTACGTAACTCGAAATGAGTTTTTTTCGCAATTGTGTTTGCTGCCGGGTGAGCGTTTGTTTGCCAAAGAATTTGTTGCGTTTGTTCTAGTATCAATTTCATCTACTTCAGCTTGGAGTCATAAGCACAAAAGACGGAAAAGCAGAAAAGGTGCTGGATTTGAATGGTATGCATGTTTTCACTCAGTTTATCTAATATTTTGTGTTCTCCATTGTATCAAGGTAACCCCCACGTGTTGAGTAAGACCCTCTGTGGAAATTGGAGTGTGTCTGGAGAACTTTCTTTGCAGAATGCTCTTTCACTGGCAATGAATGGTTTAAAGTGAGCCGTATAGCCATTGTCTCTTTTGTGGAATACTTCTCAAGTCTATAAGCCCCCAATCAATGGTTGAGTGCCAATTGATAGTGTTGTGGGTTCAGGTCTTTTTTCTAATACAAGAGTGCTGTCCTACGTAGGTGTCTTTGATATACACTTGCCTTGTGTTTACACCCCATGATTCATCTTACTGTCACCAGTTTGTGACATTCTTTTTTCTCCTTCTGTTCTTGCACCCAAGTTCTCCTCCTTATCATTTTTATTAGCCGGTTCTCTTGTCCACACAAACTTCATATCTGCCTCTACCCTCTTGTATTGCCCATGGTAACTGTTGCACTGCATGTTTTTTTAGGCACATTCCAAGTCACGCCAGTAGAGAGGTTCTTGTGGTGATGGGCTCCCTCACTTCCTGTGACCCAGGAAACATATTTACAACCATTGAGGTAAGGTAGTAAATAACAAAGATGTTGGTTATGAATGACTAAAAGAACCTCTCTCTATCAGCGGCGATTCCACTAGTACAATTGGTTGCAAAAGCAGATGAATAGCGTGTGTTCTTTCCACAATGGCTATTTAATAGCAACCCCAATGTATATTATAGACATTATGGGGTTTACATAAATCACACAGGGGGGAATGAAAAGTCTACTGATCTGGAAAGGGTCTTGGGGTTACACTTAGACCCCATATATAAGTGAGGACCTTTTGTCATTTCTCTGGTTATACCCAAGACAAAGCAATACCACTGTGTGGAGGGGTATATACAGGCAAATGCCGGATTGAAGTAAGCTGTTATCCTGTGGGAGACCATGAGGTAATATACGTGTATTCTTAAGTGGGGCGAGGTCAAAAAGAATCGTGCTAGCATTTTCCTTTGAGGAACATTGGACTTCAACAGAGTGCCAATGATGTAATGTCTACAGTGTACATTGCCCACCCATACGTAAGTATAGAATGCTCACATCAACTCTATAAAAAAACAAAATATTATTATAGTGACCATGAATAAAGCATCATTCTTCTGATTCTTTCTTTTCGCTTGGTATGTGATATGTAGAATCAAAAGTATTTCACAAGCTATCCATGTAAGAGCTACGTACCTTGCATTCTCACAGACTCATTTGTATCCTCAACATTCCAGGGCTGTGTTTCTGAAGTGTTGTATAGGATGAAGGTTCTCCTTATGGCTAAGTGAACGATGCAGACGTCTGGCAAGCCCCTGTAATTGAGTATAATAATGAGTCTGAGAATGGAAACTCAATGCATACTCTTGTTGCGTGGTTTGCCTTGTATGTCCATATACGGTATTACTGTTGTACACTTGGGGGTGAGGTGTGGGAAGCCAATAAGACTCAGGCAGCTGCA
>CASHTH010004096.1:0-28073 GCA_030341885.1 Geodia barretti | reverse complement strand
CCCAGACCATTATTGATGCAAAGACCACAGAATGCAGCCTATACTGAGGCCTTTGGCCGGACCATGTTGCTAATAGGACAGGCTTTTTATGCAGCCATCACCGAGGAGAGTTATGCATGGGGAAATGTTATCATGGCCTCGGGTCCTCCTACGCTTCCCGTGGACTTGAGCTCATGTGTGCACTCTTTACTTGGACTAGGAAGTGAGCCCGGTTTATAGCAATCTGAAGATTGCACTCGCTCCCGCTTTCGAGTTTGCCGGTTTGTCCGTTGTTGTGAGTGAGTTATGTATGTAGCTAGCACACTATAGTTTTACTTGAGTCTCATGTTTGTTTTATCTAAACACGGTAATTAGCGCGTGCACAAATCTTAATCGTTCATTATCCTTTTATCAAAATTTGGCCAGTGGTGGTGTGTGTATAAGACTGATGGGGACCACCACTTTTGCCTGTGGGTAAGTACGACTTACGACTGCACTAGACTTCGAGTCACTATGCCTTAGGTTTGAACTCTGACATAAGTGGATGCTCTTTCTTAGAAATATTTTTACTTGGGAGGTAAAACTTTTCTCTCTCTTGGTAGCGGGTTTGACGGCACCATAAAGTAAAATCACTAACTAGAGCACCCGAGTAAGAAGTGACCATTCGATAGGTGTCCCTCATTGCAAGAGGTTCCACTGTGTTCCATCCACCCTACATAGGTCCACTGAGGAGCTGTGCTGGTGTCCATTTGTCGACAAGATGGTTGTCCTTTTTTCAGAGGTTTACGTATATTAGCACCCAGAGCAAATATTAAGAGTCTCCATCCACCCCTACCTAGTCCACTGAGAGCTGTGCTGGTGTCCAATTTGTTATAAAGAGTTGTCCTTTTTTCAGATTTTGGTGAAGTATAGCAACCAGAAGCAATAATTACAGAGTCTCCATCCACCCTACATGGTCCACTGAGAGCTGTGGCTGAGTGTCCAATTGTATAAAGAGGTGTTCCCCACTTTTTCAGAGTTTAAGTAGTAGCACACCAGAGCAAAATAAGAGTCTCCATCACCCTACATAGTCCCACTGAGAGCTGTGCTGGTGTCCAAGTGGTATAAGAGGTGTGCCTTTTTTCCAGAGGTTTATTTACGGTGGTATTAGCAACTCAGAACTAGAGCAATAACAGGTGCCCCTGATGAGAGTCTCCATACTTATTCATCAATCCTAGCTCCCACGGCTATTCACCTGAGCTACTCTGTATCAGTGTTGAGGTAATACCTACTGTGTCCAGAGACGGTGGGAGGAGCAGGAGGAGATGTGGCTGACAACTGCAGACTGTTGGTTAGTCCACATTCAGTGACAAACCGTTATATTATTGATCTGCAATATTCAGTGGAACCCCTCTAATCTCGACTACAGTGGGACGGAAGATTTAAAGGCCATACAATGAAGCCCTCTGTCTCTGGGACAAAAAACCTAGTGGTGTTGAGTAATTTGTAAACAGAGCCCAATTATTAACCAGAGGCATATTTTACAGGAGGTAAGGCAAGAAAGAAAAAGAAAGACCAGGAAATTGGTTCGCGGACAAAAAGAGGGATTAGATAGGTTTTCTCATTTCTTTAGAGAGGGGTTCCACCTCGCAGAGGATTGTTATACTAGCTGGATTGTGTTAAAAGTGTTTAAATTAACCACAGGCTCAGCGTTTCAAAGACTGAGACACATGCTACTACAACTGTAAGTAACGATTCCGAGCTGGAAAAAAATCAGTTTTGCGTGACGGTTTGTTCTTCAGAAGGGTGGCCGAGAAGGCCTAGCATGGGGAGAAGTTGCAGGAAAAAAGTCCTTCATCAACGCCAGTAGTACAAGCCCCACGACTTCGGAGTATATCGAGCAATGGTATAGCGAGCAGTGGCAAAGTTTAGATTTTTGAAATAAACTATGGGTATAATGGGTCCATGAAGTACAGTAGCATGTTAGTAGGCTTGTAATGACCCATCAATGAAGTTGCATGAGGATCTTCACACAACAACACGTCTATGTTGGAACACATGATTATAGCTCATCTCGAAGCAAACCCTTACGTCGACTGTTTTGTTCACAGACCATCAATTCAATTGACAATTTCTGGCGACGGAAATGGCAGCATTCCATGAGAAAGGTACTCAGTCTACCAGATGCCACGCAGGCAAAGAAGAGAGCACAGGTTTGTGACTTTATCATCAGAACAAAATATCTCTCTGTGTGTGTATGTGTGTGTACACTTTATACCATAATACGTAGCAAGGAACATTTTGAGAACTCAGATTCAGAAGAGAATGGTTTCGTTGATTGCTTTTCCCAGGCTTTACAGTTTGATCTAAGAAATGCTAATGGATTAAAAACTGACTAAATCAATTACCGATTACTCGATTTAAGCCATTTCTTGGGTACATGCGGTTGTCATGGAAACATGTAATCGTCATGGAAATGATATCTATAAAACGTGCAATTCAACGTTAGCTCTCTGTACCATACTGTGTATTGCTAGGTTTGTTAGTGTGATGTGCATAGAGGCAGGGGAGAAGAAAGTATTTTCAAATGCAGGTGATAGCGAAACTGGTTTCGAGCGAGTCTCGCTACGTGGGTGACCTGTTGGTCCTGTCTGACCAGTACTACCAACAGGTTAAACTGGCCATCACGGCTGGTCTCATCCCTCTACCCACCGTCCTTCTGGATACCATCTTCCTCAACTGGTTAGGAGAGGGAGCGGAGGGGAAGAGGAGGGGAATGAACGATCGTACAGCAGGTTTTTTGTCATATGGGAACAATATTACATTTTGCGTCCAGGTGCAAGCATGCAAAGGAGTTGACTCTATTTTTCTTCTTCTTGGGACATTGATTCAAACACAGTGATATAAACCCACTATACGTTGAGGGGGAATTGGGGGGAAGATGTACATATATAGTAAAGTGAGGGAAATGGAGAGTAGGGAGTAAATGAGGAGAGGGAGAGAGGGGGGAGGGATGGCGGCTTCGAGGCACAAAACTATGTGGCTGTAAGCAGCAGTCCTTTACTATAATATAGCCCCTGATTGGGAATAGAAGACAGCTCTCTCCGTTCGAACCTACAGTGAGACCCTCCTGTCGTTCCACCGACTGTTTCTGGAGCAGCTGAAGGAGGCGGAGTCTCGACCGGAGCAGCTGGTGGGGGCCATCATGGCGAGCTGCATCCATCAGATGAAGATGTACTGCGAGTTCATCCGCAACCACAAGCGGAGCCTCCTGGTTAGTTTGACAACATTCCACAAATAAGAAATATAAGTTAAAGAGAGTATAAATGTCCTAGTCAGCTATTCATTGTTTCTCTCCCTATCTTTCCTCTCCCCTCCTTTAATCTCTTCCCTTTCCCTTTATCCTTCCTCTCCCTCCTCCTCTCTCCCTCCTCCTCTCTACTCTCTCCCTCCTCCTCTCTCCCTCCTCCTCTCTCCTCTCTCCCTTCTCCTCTCTCCCTCCTCCTCTCTCCTCTCTCCAAAGGCCCTGGAGGACTGTCTCTCCAGTCCTTCATTCACAGCATTCATGGAGAACTACCATTGGTCACATGACTGCGAGGCCCAGCAGCTCAAACAACTACTGTATGCTCCAACTACAAGGGTATGACAACATAATGACGTAATTGACTATGACATCATACGGCAGTAGCTACTGGTCCATGCACCTACCAGTGGCAAAGCCTTGTGGGGATGAATCTCATTAGTTCAGAACCACAAGTGCTGCGCTCATGTCAGCCTTTATAAACTGGTGATGCCAGAGAGAGAAGTTGTGGTATGCTCTGCTGATGAGGGCCAACAAGCCCCAAACAGCTGTCCAGAGCTCCATCTTTTTTCTCTTGGCATCACATGGTCTAATATCTTCATGCACTCTTGTGCAAATCATGGTAAATCATAGGCTACCAAGAAAAATGTTTATCGCACAACAAGGGTATGACATCATAATGCAATCGAACCAGTGACATCGGCAAGCAATTGTATACATAGCATACAATCAGTATGACGTCATAATATGTCATAAGGATCACATGATCCTCTCTGTGCAGTTGGCTATCTACCTATCGTTCATAGAGGAGATCCTACGACACACGAATGACGAGCACATTGACCACCGACCACTGAAAGTTTCCCTCCACAGACTGCAAGTCATCAGACAGGTACTATACTTATGTACACACCGCATGGTATCGTGGGGCCAGAAATCTGCAGAAATTTACTCCGTAGAATTCATTCGCGTTAGCTGCCAAAACGAGTTTACCCCCTCAAAAGTTAGGTGTAAGATACACTAGAGGAAAGATAGAGCGTGATTGTTTTGCTATTCCATCCTCCAATTATAGTCAAAGTATTGGGGATGGTCGGTTTGTCATTTCATTTACTCACGTACCTGCAAAACCGTTCAAACCTTAAGGCCTTTTTGAGGGGGTAAGAGAGAAAGTTCCCGCTATTCTGATGCTATTCCACCGTCCAACTATATTGAAAGTATTAGGGATGGTCGGTTTGTCATTTCGTATACTCAAAAAATGCAAAACCGTTCAAACCTTAAGGCATTTTGGTAAGGGGGAAAGTTACAAATTTCCATAGAGGCCAGATAATGTAGCTATTCCGCCCTCCAACTATAGTAAAAGTATTAGGGATGGTTGGTTTGTCATTTCGTTCACTCACGTGCCTGCAAAAAATGCAAAACCATTCAAACCCTGAGGGATAAGGGAGAAAGTTACCCACTATTGAGTATTCTGGAGTTTAAAAAGAACTCCCTCTCCCTTACAACTGAGTCCGTCCTCATTTCGTTGTCGTAATGGCAGGAGATACCTCGGAATCGCAGTAATCTTGAGGAGAGGGAGCGAATGTTGGACATCATTGCTGGTGTTGGTCCCCGTGGCTTTCTTCTCACCGAGCCTGACTGCAACCTCATCCTTGAAGGTATGTGCATGACACTACAGTGGGTCCCACTTAATATCATGCAGTTTAATAAAATATCCCCACCAATATAATTAGGGGAGGGGCTTCTCTAATGCTTTCGTTTCCCGATACCCCAGGAGACATGTTTCTGCCGCCAACAACAAAGTGGGGTTCTTCGAAACATCGA
Organism: Geodia barretti; assembly: GCA_030341885.1. Classification (NCBI taxonomy): domain Eukaryota; kingdom Metazoa; phylum Porifera; class Demospongiae; order Tetractinellida; family Geodiidae; genus Geodia; species Geodia barretti. The sequence goes on along the minus strand of CASHTH010004096.1, from coordinate 22,993 downwards.
CCAATCCACTGCTTCCTCTATTCCAACGCTCTCGTTGTCATCGCTCCTGAGAAGAAGGCGAAGTACCAGAGCCAAGTATGTAGACATACAGGTTGTAAACAACAAACAAACAAACAAACAATGATATAAGTAAATGACAAACATGGACATGTAACAACAAACAAACAAACAAACAAAGATATAAGTAGACAACAAACATGGACATGTAACAACAAACAAATGAACACATCTATGCAACAAACAAACAAACAATGGTATAAGTAGACAACAAACATGGACATGTAACAACAAACAAATGAACACATTTATGCAACAAACAAACAAACAATGGTATAAGTAGACAACAAACATGGACATGTAACAACAAACAAATGAACACATCTATGCAACAAACAAACAATGATCTACAGGTGTTTACATGTAAATGTTCTTGAAAAAAAGAGTTGTCCTGGGTGTAGTTGATTTGTTTGCATGTAAACAGATAATAAACGATCAAGAAACAAAACAAACAAATGATTTGCACGAATGTTTACACATGCGAGAAGCAAACAAAACACAAACAATGATTTGTTGTTATTATTGTATACCAGATGTTTCCATTGGCCGGGGCAAGTGTCTATGAACATGTGTCGAAAAATGGAGATGTCACTATTGCCAGAGACCCAGGTAAATATCCCCCTTCCTCCTCCCTCTCCTTTCTCTTGTTCGTTCGTCCTATATTTGTGTAAAATATGTCAGCTTACGCACGCTGAAAGAAAGAAAGGGAAAGAACCAGCTTCTGTCAGGAGTCAAACTTAGTGACTGGAAGTCCAACGCACTGAGCTACAACACCCAGACAAATAGCCGGTCTTCCTTTCTCCTCCACTCCAAATAGTACTTACAGTTGTGGCTGCAAATACATGTACGTATGTACAATTAGCACGTTCAGAGTTAATTTGACTCCACGAGTAAAGTCCCTTCATTAGACCACACTTTGAGTCCTAACTTGATATCAGCAAAAACTTCTCTGCCTCTTCCCTCTCCCCATTCTCCTTCTCCCCGCACAAGATCTCGAGATGAAAGCGCTGAAGACCTATTCTCCAGATGGGCCCAGAAATGGAGTCATCATCATCTTCTCGACCCAGAGTGCTAAAAGCCTCTGGCTTGCCAAAATATCAGAGGTATGTATATACATTCCACCGTCCGCACACCAAATTTACCTCAGTCTCACCCGTTGCTCTGACCGACTGAATAAAAATATAAAGCTGAAGATACCCTTATTTCGGGGGTTAAGTGCCGTCTGTTCTTAGCAGTTGGGAAAAGAAAACGTGTCTTCATTGGAGAGGTTCATTGGAGAGGTTCATTGGAGAGGTTCATTAGAGAGGTTCATTGGAGAGGTTCATTGGAGAGGTTCATTGGAGAGGTTCATTGGAGAGGTTCATTGGAGAGGTTCATTGGAGAGGTTCATTAGAGAGGTTCATTAGAGAGGTTCATTGGAGAGGTTCATTGGAGAGGTTCATTGGAGGGAGAGGTTCATTGGAGAGGTTCATTGGAGAGGTTCATTAGAGAGGTTCATTGGAGAGGTTCATTAGAGAGGTTCATTAGAGAGGTTCATTGGAGAGGTTCATTAGAGAGGTTCATTAGAGAGGTTCATTGGAGAGGTTCATTGGAGAGGTTCATTGGAGAGGTTCATTGGAGAGGTTCATTAGAGAGGTTCATTGGAGAGGTTCATTAGAGAGGTTCATTGGAGAGGTTCATTAGAGAGGTTCATTGGAGAGGTTCATTGGAGAGGTTCATTGGAGAGGTTCATTGGAGAGGTTCATTGGAGAGGTTCATTGGAGAGGTTCATTGGAGAGGTTCATTGGAGAGGTTCATTAGAGAGGTTCATTAGAGAGGTTCATTAGAGAGGTTCATTGGAGAGGTTCATTGGAGAGGTTCATTGGAGAGGTTCATTGGAGAGGTTCATTGGAGAGGTTCATTGGAGAGGTTCATTGGAGAGGTTCATTAGAGAGGTTCATTAGAGAGGTTCATTGGAGAGGTTCATTGGAGAGGTTCATTGGAGAGGTTCATTGGAGAGGTTCATTGGAGAGGTTCATTGGAGAGGTTCATTGGAGAGGTTCATTAGAGAGGTTCATTGGAGAGGTTCATTAGAGAGGTTCATTAGAGAGGTTCATTGGAGAGGTTCATTGGAGAGGTTCATTGGAGAGGTTCATTAGAGAGGTTCATTGGAGAGGTTCATTGGAGAGGTTCATTGGAGAGGTTCATTGGAGAGGTTCATTAGAGAGGTATTGGGGGTATCCTTATAGAGAAGGGCTCCACTGTATTCTGTAACCATAGCTACGTAGGGTAGCTAGTCTATAGGACAACTGATATCTCAGTTTCATCTGCTGAATGTTCTCTTTTCAGACAATCATGCACTGCACCTTTGACCCTGACAGTTCCCGGACTCCATCTCCACCAATCGTGCGGCGAGCGGCGTCTGTTCTCGCTCTCAACATTTCCTCGTCCGGACCTCCCCTCTCCCCCCTCCCTCTCTCCACTCCCACCCTCCCCTCCTCCCCTGTCTCTCCCTCCAGTTCACGCCCCAATTCCCTCCATAATGGGAGGGGCTCCCCACTCCAGCAGGTCAACCCTCTCTCTCAGGTTTGCTTTCGGTTTCAATATTACTTTGTCTGAGTTTTACAACTTTTCCGCTGCTTTTTCCATTTTGTGGTGGTAAATTTTATATGCCTACAACTTTTGTTGCCGAATGTTAATAGCCATAATACTAGAACTGTTTGGTATCACATAATTGTCACCTGACCATCACATGACCCAGTTGACCTTTGCCCCCCACAGCCGTCGTCGCACTCTCCGCAGCCTCCTCCGGAGATGTTCCCGAGGTCAAACTCCATGGTGACCCTTTTGACCCCCACCAGGGGAATTCCCCCTTTCATCGTTCAGAAGTGAGCCACTCTTATTGTTGATGTTGTGTTGGTAAAGGGTTAAACTGTGACTCTAGACGGTACCAATCATCTGTAATAGTATTTTGCGTTAGTAAAGGGTTAAATTGCCACTCTCCACTGTAGAAAAAACCGCCAATCTACAGTGGAACCACCTGTCTTAACAAAAAACCCTGAAATGAGGACACCTCTCTAGTTCTATTGATGACACCTTATTCCCTTTCCCAAGAACAGCTCTTGCAATCACACTTCTGTCCCATATATGGTGTACAGTTTAGAGGGTCCCACTGTATGTGAATTGCTTGATTTTCAATACGCAACAAATCGTGCCGATAGAATCCAGTATATATTGGTTTGCTGATGTGTATATGTGAGAGTTCTTCATCTCCCTCCTCCTATGCAGGCCACACGTGTACTCCCTCCCCACCCTCTTCTCAAAGCTGGCCAATCCTCCCAGTCCCCACTTCCCCTCCATCTTCCTCCTCACCTACCGCTTGTTCACCAACGCACACGAAGTGCTGGACTCTCTCATAGAGGGGCATCAGCAGGAGATGAACAAACGACGCCGACGAGACGTGAGTCAGCTTCTAAGGGGTTAAAATTACGTGTATGTGTGTACTGTGATAGTTAAGTGACTTTGACAATAATGTATGTATGTATGTCTATGAGTCCTATAAGAGTTTTAAAATAGTGTGAGTGTACTCAATTCAGAAGGTTAGGGTGTACGTAAGCAGGTCGAAACTCACTGCAGTATTCAAGCTTTGTTTCAGATGAAGAAAACCGATATGCAGTGAAACTTTGTTGTACTGTCTATGTTGGCCTTATATACTTAAACTATAATCATCTTTGGGCAGCAATAGTACGTACATAGTAGGTAGTTGGTAGTTGGTAGCTGGCGAGTCTACCAGTAGTCGGAACTAGCGGGCTAGCCGTTGTTGAGCCACTCCCCTCTACTACTCTATAATCATCTTTGGTTTGTTTCACAGGCCGCAGTTTCTGCCTTCTCCTTGAGATTTTTCAACACGCTCAAAATGTGGGCCAGCAAGTACTATGTGGTAAGTTTACTCCCACACGAAAGATGAAACTAAACCAGTTTCGAGAAAACAAAAATTAACCCTTTTCTGTCAGGATTTCCACCACGACGTGACGTTGAAGCGAGTTCTGGTGGTGTACCTGAACGACATCAAGAAACACCGCTTCATACATGAAAAGGAGTGTGAACTAGTGGAGTCCATCCTTAGGTATATTTATATACTCTCTGTGTGTGCACATGTGTGTGTGCATGTGATAAACTACTTAATACGAACACTTTTAAAGCAAAATTTTGGGAAGTTATTCTCAAGTTCTCCCTCATAAGTTTAATTCACCGTGTATATTGCGTCATATTATTGCTAATAGCTGTTTAAAACCAATACTAGGTGATTTCTGTCTTACATATTGATGGGTGACAAGTTGAACTGTTGTTCCTCTCTGTAGACTGGTGAATCAGAGAGGACACATCCCACTCAGTAGGAAGAGCAAACTAAAGGTCGGTCTTCTTGTGTCTGGTGGCAGAGAACGTGATAGCAAACAGACAGGATTATACACAGACTAGACGAACTGACACACTTACAAACCAATATTACTGTAACCCTCTGCACATGCGTGCCGAGGTTAATAACTAGCGAGGCCAGTTCACCCGGCCTTGCGCCTATCACTGCTAAAGACTCTTTTGTCAGTGTCTGTAGGCACATGGGGTAAAATTTCGTTCACCAATTTACATATGTATCTGAGGAGACCGTGATGAATGTCTTTGTCCCACCACCTCTTCCTCCCTCCACAGCTCCAGATCCCCAAGTCTCAGAGAAGCACTCCGACCTCTCTGATGGAGGTCAGTGCGTCGGACGTTGCCACACAGCTGACGTGGGTGGAACACATGCTCTACTCCAGAATCAAGCCCTAGTGAGTTTACCCGTGTCAATTTGAGTACAATGGTGTCAGTGAAATCTGTAGTGAGTTCATAGTTAGCTAAGCTCTACTCCAGAATCAAGCCCTAGTGAGTTTACCCGTGTCAATTTGAGTACAATGGTGTCAGTGAAATCTGTATAATAGTGAGTTCTAAGCTCTACTCCAGCATCAAGCCCTAGTGAGTTCAATTTGAGTACAGCAGTGTCGGTAGTGGTTAAGCCGTGTCTATTTGAGTACAACGGTGTCAGTGAAATCTGTAGTGAGTTCATAGTTAGCTAAGCTCTACTCCAGAATCAAGCCCTAGTGAGTTTACCCGTGTCAATTTGAGTACAATGGTGTCAGTGAAATCTGTAGTGAGTTCATAGTTAGCTAAGCTCTACTCCAGAATCAAGCCCTAGTGAGTTTACCCGTGTCAATTTGAGTACAATGGTGTCAGTGAAATCTGTATAATAGTGAGTTCTAAGCTCTACTCCAGCATCAAGCCCTAGTGAGTTCAATTTGAGTACAGCAGTGTCGGTAGTGGTTAAGCCGTGTCTATTTGAGTACAACGGTGTCAGCTAAATCTATAGTGAGAGTATCAAACTGTGTGAAATCTAAACATAGTTAGCCAAGGAGGTAATACACCTCTCACTATAGCGTTAAAAAAAGGAATTTTGGTTCCTCAATGTGTATTGTATATACAGTACGTACCTTACACTCCTCCACAGTGAGCTACTGCAGCAGAAATGGACCAAGAAGAACCGCAACGAACTCGCTCCAAACATCTGCTACGTCATCACTCACTTCAACCAGGTATATATACACATAAAGTGGAACCTTTCTCCAATCTCAAGCAAAGTTGCGCCTCTTTGGTTCAGAGTAATTTAATGCTGCAAGACCTTTCTCCAAGAAAATGCGAGGAGACCCCTCTAATATTTCCCCAAAAACACTTCTTTCATGCAATGCCTGAAATAAGGACACCTGACTAATATGGACATTATTCGTCTGTCCCATTTTGGTGTCTTGATTACAAGGTCACATGATCTACCAACCCAACAGATGACGCTGTGGGTGACAAAGGAGATTCTGACGCAGGAGAACATAAAGCAGCGCTGTGCCATCATCCAACGCATGCTCGACATCTGCAAGATATGCCTCAAACTGAACAACTATGTCACCGTCTTCCAGATCACGTCCGCCCTGATATCCACTCCGGTCCAACGTCTCCGCAAGACCTGGGACCATCTTCCCCTCAGCGTAAGAAAACCCAAGTACTGCTCTGATTAGTGCCACAAAAACTTTTTCTAACCCAAAAATTTACTGCTTTGCTCCCATAAATTTTTTTTATGACTCAACATTTTTACTGTTTTTCCAATTCCAAATTTTACCCTCAAGTACGTATGATAGATATTGGTGTGGTTACATGTATACTTAGAACCACCCTTATTGTATATACGCCATACATTTTCTACAGGCGATAGAGCAGATGGTGGAGTTCAAGAGACTCTGCAGTGTGGACGGAGTGTCAAGAGTGTATCGAGAGAAGCAGAGAGGGTGAGAAGGATTTTCCACTAGGTTTCTGTCTACTGTATTACTACAGACTGCTGTTTCGTGTGCTACGCGAGACAACTTAATCACTCCGGAAAAATAAGAGTTACAGCACTGCGCAAGTGCACTACGACGCACTCTGTTTATGAGCATGAATGGTATTGTAAAAAGAATTTCGGCGAACCAGTGAGGACTTGACTGGCTCCAAGGACAGCTGGCAGCCTGGATGGTACTTTTCAATAAGTAGTATAATTATACAGCAGTGTAGGTGCCTTTGACACGCCCACGTATCATGCTACAACCCTGTGTTATTATTATTGCTGACTGTCTCTATAGAATTCCGGCACCTAGTATTCCCTACATGGGTCCCTACCTCAACCAACTCATCACAATTGAGGTCGGCATGCAGACGTTTGTCAAAGATCCCCCTGAACATGTCAATTTCACTAAGCTCGAGCGGGTGAGTGTGAATGTGTGTGTGTGTGTGTGTGTGTGTGTTCTTAATTAGACTGCTTCCATGGGTCAGGATATCATACTAAATAGGGAGGGTCCAACTTAATTCCCCCATCTTCTTAACACCTTTCATGATTGCATACCACTGCAGCTTGCCGCTGTCATTGAAGAGGTCACCAGGTTCCAGAATCCAATGTATAGCCTCGAGCCAGATGGAGCAGTAAGTCCAATTCTGAATTAGCTCCTACGTAGTATATACTTCGGGTGTAGATTGATTTGCAAGCGAAAGAATTTTGCAGAAAGGGTGATAATGCAATAGTCAAAACCTTTGCTATGTTGTGGGTTGGGAACCCACATAAGTCATTCTGTGAATCTGGTTTTCTGATGATAATAATGTGGGTGTGTCGTTTACATCCATACCATAGGTGCTGGCCTATCTGGACAGTACACTGGAAGCTGCAACAAGTTTCGATGAAGAACAGCAGTACTCACTGTCAATGGTCATTGAACCCAAGCAAGAACGAAGGGGCAGCAAAGCCAGAATCCTCTGAACTAACTACACACCAATCTTTAGCTCTCAACCTCCATTCTTTAGAACCCCTTTGTGTGAAAACTATAAAGTATCTTCACTTTTTACTAAGTTCAGTGCAATCTTCAATACGATCATGCAAGTAATCTTGTCACAATTTGAAAAAATTATGATGAAAAACAGGTCATGACAGGGATAAAAGATAGGCAATAATAGAAGGGCACCAATTGGAGCTGTGGTGGCTTTGAGAAAAGCCGTTTGAGAGAAAAAAGAAAAGAAGAAAGTCCGAGCGGAGGCGAGTTACTTGCTGCTGGTGTACTTGGTCACAGCCTTGGTCCCTTCACTGACGGCGTGCTTGCTCAGTTCTCCGGGCAAGTGGAGACGGACGGCCGTCTGGATCTCGCGGCTGGTGATCGTGTGTTTCTTGTTGTAGTGAGCCAGTCGGGAAGCCTCGGTGGCGATCCGCTCGAAGATGTCGTTGACGAACGAGTTCATGATGCTCATGGCCTTGCTGGAGATGCCCGTGTCGGGGTGAACCTGCTTCAGGACCTTGTAGATGTAGATGGAATAGCTCTCTTTGCGGTTCTTTCTCCTCTTCTTCTCCCCCGTGGGCTTGGACTTGACGGCCGCCGCCTTCTTCTCGCCTTTCTTGGATGCTACCTTGCCAGGCATGGTCGATAAAACGTTCAGTCTTCGAGTCTGAGGAGAAACAGTGAAGATTCGGATGAAGGAACGGAGGGAGTGAATTGCTTTATGTGAGAGCGGAGGATCACTTTGAGGAGGATCAAAACGCGACCGACCAATCAGATTTCAGAGGAGCGCGGATCGCTCACACGATAGTCCGAGGTGGTCCGGTTGTCCCGGCGCGTTCTGATTGGTCAGTGGCGAAACGATCCTCCAGAAAGTGATCCTCAGCTCCACCCCCCGCTAGCTTTGGCGGCGATTTCCACAAGTAAAAAGGCAGCTACCCGTCCGGCAAACACTCTTCCGAGCTTCTTCAACCGAACTCTCTCGAGAACCAAGCAAGCAGCAATCATGTCTGGACGTGGCAAAGGAGGCAAAGCCCGCGCGAAGGCCAAGAGCCGATCTGCCCGTGCCGGTCTTCAGTTCCCAGTCGGCAGAGTCCACCGTCTCCTCCGCCAGGGCAACTACGCCGAGCGAGTTGGAGCAGGAGCCCCCGTCTACCTGGCAGCCGTCATGGAGTACCTGGCCGCTGAGATCCTCGAGCTGGCCGGCAACGCCGCCCGCGACAACAAGAAACAAAGGATCAACCCGCGCCACCTCCAACTCGCCATCCGGAACGACGAGGAGCTGAACAAGCTGCTCAAGGGAGTCACCATCGCCCAGGGAGGCGTCCTCCCCAACATCCAGGCCGTTCTCCTGCCCAAGAAGTCAGCTGGCAGTGGAGGGAAGAAAGGATCCTCTCAGAGCCAAGAATACTAGACTGCCGCCTCATTTTTCTTTCTTTTTTATCTCAACCGGCTTTTCTCAAAGCCACCACACCTCCGAAAGATGCAGTCTCTGTGTTGCCTTTTCACTTCTCAAACTCATTATTCTTTGCCCCTCTATCTTGGTCATTTTGCGTACAGCACACGCATGCGCAACGAGTATTAGGATTTCAATATTCCATGAGTTAGTTTGTGACGTACAAATAGAGAAAGTAGCTTGATTAATTTTGTGTGGTAGTGACAGGGGTGGTAATAATGTGTTGAAACGGTGGGCTTCTGATAGTAGACATAGCATCTGGTTGTTGTCTCTTGATTCGATGGAACCTGCACAAAAATAACACTTTCATTTACATAATAGCATTTTTACATGATCTAAACCGATGGTGACCTAGCTAGATACTTCTGGATTTTTGTCCACAAAAAGAAAAATTATTGTGTATAATACCTGTATGTACTGTATGTACCTGTACATCTGTTGGATAAAGAGGGCAGCCCTATTCATTTCCCTGGACCTGTTTCGATACATCCGATAGTTGTGCTGGATCCTGCGAGCCGCTCTGTCCTGCTGCTGCTTCAACTGCCGATATCTGGTGTAGTAGTTCTCAATCAGGAGTGCTGCGTACTTCTGCCTGTCCTCGACTCGCGGTAGCTGCTGCCATTGTGTCTGTATTAGGCAGAAATCGGCAATCGTTTGATCACCATAGATTGGTGATAGTTGATTCTTGCATGCACATAACCTCTGCATAGTAAGGCCGAGTAAATGGACTTATAAATGCAAGTTCCAGTCTCTGCACATGCAATTGTCTTATCTGTTTCATCGTGTGCATTACTACTGTACCTTACAAGCTGTAAAATTGTTTGTATATGTTATACCTTGAACTTCCGAAATGTGTTTTGAATGATCTGAATTGCTCTGTACAACTGTTTCTGCTCTGTGTCTGTAAAAGAAGTGGATTTTTGAATAAAGGACACCTCTACTCTATGCCTTAAGGACATTGTTTCGACCCTGTGCTATGAATAAAGCACCAGCTTGGAGGTTCCACTATACTCCATAATACAGTGTAAGGAAAAATTTAACTTGTACGCCCAAATTACAGATGCACATTGTGCATGATAGCCATTAAAAGGACGGCACTATACGCTAACACTTCGGACAGTGGAAGACAACAGGCTGGAGCACATGAATCATAGGCACTATACGCTAACACCAGTGGAAGACAACAGGCTGGAGCACATGAATCATAGGCACTATACGCTAACACCAGTGGAAGACGACAGGCTGGAGCACATGAATCATAGGCACTATACGCTAACACCAGTGGAAGACGACAGGCTGGAGCACATGAATCATAGGCACTATACGCTAACACCAGTGGAAGACAACAGGCTGGAGCACATGAATCATAGGCACTATACGCTAACACCAGTGGAAGACGACAGGCTGGAGCACATGAATCATAGGCACTATACGCTAACACCAGTGGAAGACAACAGGCTGGAGCACATGAATCATAGGCACTATACGCTAACACCAGTGGAAGACGACAGGCTGGAGCACATGAATCATAGGCACTATACGCTAACACCAGTGGAAGACGACAGGCTGGAGCACATGAATCATAGGCACTATACGCTAACACCAGTGGAAGACGACAGGCTGGAGCACATGAATCATAGGCACTATACGCTAACACCAGTGGAAGACAACAGGCTGGAGCACATGAATCATAGGCACTATACGCTAACACCAGTGGAAGACAACAGGTTGGAGCACATATATACCAGTGAAGGTCATGTTTGAGAAGTCGTGGTGCTGAACGTTGGGAGACTCGCTGAGTAATTCACACAACTCGAGCACGGAAGGGGATTCCCCTCCCGGGTCGAAAAGCGAGGAGACGGTCGAGTGCCCCGAAACGGACCCAATACTCGGGGAAGAGGGAGTCGGGGATTTCGGGACTCGGTACGAGGAAGATGGCGCGAGTGATAGGCCTGTCGGGGGGTCCATGAAATTCCCGATGGCCCCCTGCTGAACGAGGTGTTTATTGAGGGGGTCGAGGAGGACGCTCATTGGAACACCTTCGGGGATGTTTGACAGCGAGCGAGGACTCACGCTGCGCGACAGGGAAGGCTGGCCGGGCAGAAAACACGTGTCCATGGCAGATACTCCATTTTCGTTGCTGTCGGAGGAGGGAGGAGGTGAAGAAGGTCTGAATGAGGGAGAGTGAGAGGAAGAAGGAGAGCGAAAACTAGGCCCTGGTAGAGGTCTTAGAATTGATCCCCCCGAGAAAACGCAGGGGTCGGCCTCGTCTAGGGGGTCCTGGAAGGAAATTGGTGGGAGGGGACCGCCAACTGTTGGGTAGCTGAGTGGATCAGCCGAACGTCCACTTCTTGGCGAAGAGCGGTTTACAGATGCTTGTTGTAATTCTCTCAGGAACGGGAGACCTACAGTACTAGTTGTGGGCAGAGAAAGAGGTGAGAGCTGATGAGGATATGCCGAGGTTGGAACGGAATACAGACTCTGAGGAGAACCGGAATGCGACGTGGTAGCAGTATGGGACATGGAAGCATTAGTATGGGACCGAGGTTGTGCGGCAGAGCAAGCGCTGGCCGTTTGCTGAGAATGACGCATCGTCTCAGATGGTGTGAGGGTATCGCTGGGTCGATGTAGGAGCTCTTCCCACTGGTACGAAGTGCTCACTGGTGAGCCCTGTTCTGGGAAGACATGTAGAGACGAGAGGGACGGGTTTCGAGGCAGCCTCGTGTTAAGAACGTCCATAGGACCAGACTGCGCACTGTGAATGTCAATGTAATTCTCAGAATTACTGGCATTTGGTGTAGTACTGGTATCTGTGAGTGATTCCATCCCGCTGCTGTTGGGACTTGCTCCACTTGGCAAAGAGCCGTCCAGAAATACGTTCTCCTCCCCCTCTCCCGCTCCCTCTCTCCCCACCCCCATCGGCGGAACCAAACTCTGCATGAGCTGCGAAATCGGAGAAAGGGTCGAAGTACTTTCCATCGCGTTGGCCGCAGTTTCTTCCCTCCGCCTCCCACCCTCCGTCTCCCGTGCCACGCCCACTTCTGGCGACAGCGGAACTCTCAAGAGATCTCTAAGACTCTCCGGGTCTAAGTTCAACGAAAGGTCAAACATTTCTCCTTCGCCTCCTTCTATACTGTCGTCCAAAACATTGCTAGTACTGCTGATGGTCGTTGGGTGACTCAGTGTCAGTCGATGAGCAGTGGCTGCTGGGAGTGAAGTATAGGGAGGCAGAGAGAATGTTTGGTGTGCGTTTTGCGGTGTGTATGAGGCATTTGAAGAACCCTGTGGAAAAGAAAGAGTGAATGTGTGTGTGTTAGTAGAATAACAGATGGAAGAATATCACTTAGCAGTCAAGACATCTAAAAGAAAAGAGGGCCTGGGGAGGAGGCTGTACTACAAAGAGGTCACGTAGGTCGCGTGTGTCTTATGTGAAACATCGTGCACCAACCCCATCACTTTTCTAGGAACAGTGCAATTGTACAGTGTAGGAGAGGGTTAGGAAGTAATGTAGCAGCAAATTGCAGAAATCTGTATCTGTACGTACATTACAATGAATATTATTGCCCGTCCTCATCTATACATTGCTGCGTGTATGTATGTATAGTCATTTTCTCATCTCTCATCTATACCATACCTTGTCAAGTGGTTTCAGAGTTATAGAGTGAGGCGGCATCTGATTCCCGGAACCCACTAACTGCTCTGCCAACACACCAGACATGCCGTCCAACATCGATCCACTAACTTCCACCCCTTCCTCTAAATTTTGCCCCCCTGGGGGAACTCGGAGGGCCTGGAAATGTTCGGGGGGACCCCCACCATATTCTAGACTAACGAACCCCTGGAGAGGGTCGACCTCGGTCAACCGACTTGCGAAATTGTTAAACTTTGACAAATCGTAGTCAGTCTGAGGGCCTGAAGGATCGGCTCTGGCCTTTCCCTTTGGTCCTCGGTCCCCTTTGCAAGAACTTCCCAATATGGACGCAGCGGAATTTCCGGAATCTTGATCAGAAGCTGCAGTTGAAGAGGAGAGTTGATTCGATTCGTTTATCTCTCCCTCCCTCCCCCGCTCGTTCCCCATAACCGCCGTACCCTTCCCCACGCCTCCACCGAGCGAAGCACCGTTCAACAGAACGTAGCTAACCGAACCGTTTTGCGGGCAGCAGAGGATGATATGCGGGGAGGATGACAGAGCTTTCAAAATCTGGTTCTCGTCTGCCTGTTCCGATACTGCCCCTGCGTTTGACCCAACACCTCCGATATTGATCAATCTCGCATTGTTACCCGCGCTGCCGCCGTCGTGACAAATCCCACTGATTTCTTTCGGAGCTACTCTCGCCCTCTGCCGCTTCGGTTGTGCCTCTTTCACCCAGTCGAACGGGAGACCGGAATTGTTCGTGGCAATGGCGTGGTCCAGAGTGGCCACTTTCGTCATGTTTTGGTCGAGCGTTAGTCGGAGCTGTGCGGCGAGGGTGTGTATTTCGAGGGCCGTGTTGCTCTGACTGAGAATGGAGCAGAGGTTCCTGTCGCTGATGGTGAGGTATGCCCAGTTGGCTGGCGCCAGGGAATGTCGCAGTTCTGCCTCGTCCTGCAGTGCCTAGTGTGTGTGTGTGTTTGACCCATTATAGATAATGAGGAGGGGATTGAAGAGTGCCTAGTGTGTGTGTTTGACCCATTATAGATAATGAGGAGGGGTTAAAGAGTGCCTAGTGCGAGTGTTTGACCCATTAGAGATAATGAGGAGGGGATTGAAGAGTGCCTAGTGTGTGTGTTTGACCCATTAGAGATAATGAGGAGGGGATTGAAGAGTGCCTAGTGCGAGTGTTTGACCCATTATAGATAATGAGGGGGGATGAGAGTGCCTAGGTGGTGTTTGACCCATTAGAGATAATGAGGAGGGGATTGAAGAGTGCCTAGTGCGAGTGTTTGACCCATTATAGATAATGAGGGGTGGATTGAAGAGTGCCTAGTGTGTGTGTTTGACCCATTAGAGATAATGAGGGGTGGATTGAAGAGAGAGGACACATTACTTGGTGAGTGAAGTGTGCCTACCTAGTCGTCTGAAGGCATAATGTTTCTCACTATAGATAAAATGTAAACTACTCTTGTACTCATGTTCGCTTGCCAAAAATGTGTGTTCTACAACAGATAGAGAGAAGGAAGAGGTATGATGCCTCTGTAATATGGAGGAGAGACGAGTGCATATTGGTAGTAGCGAATCTGGACTAATGGCGGCTAGAACGAGTAATGTATGGTTGATCAAAAAAGAAAAAAGATACTCCCTTTTCCTCTCCCCGTTTCTCTCCTCTTCCTCTTTTCTTCTCTCGCTTTCCTCTTTCTTCCGCTCCTCTTTTCCTTCTTTCGTCTCTCCTCTTTCCTCTTTCTTCTCTCCTCTTTCTCTTTCTTCGCTCCGTCTGTCCTCTTTTCTTCTCTCCTCTTTCTCCTGTCTTCTCTCCCTTTCCGCTGTCTGCTGCTCCGCGTTCCTCTTTCGTGCTCTCCTCTTGCCTCTTTCTTCCTCCTCGGTCCGCATGGGCGTCTCTCCTCTGTCCGCCTTTCTTCTCTCCCTTTCCTCTTTCTATCTCTCCTCGTTCCTCTTTCTTCGCTCCCTCATTTCCTCTTTCTGCTCCCCGCTCCCTCTTTCTACTGTCCGCTTATTCTTCCTCTCCTACCTTTCAGCTCTTTTCTTCGCTCCTCCTTCCTCTTTCTTATCTCCTCTTTGTCTCTCTTTCTTCTCTCCTGGTCCCACTCCTCTTGTTTTCTTTCTCTCCTATTCCTTCTTGTTCTACACTGGACTTGAGGTGTCCAGGTGGGACGTCATATCTTACTGTGCTTTTTTTAATTTCAGCCTTCCTCCTCTTAGTTCTGGTGCGAGTGGTAGGACAACAAAGAGAAACTTTATTGGCGAGGCTGAATGTGTGGGGAGGCTAAGGTGACAAGGGAGTGTCAGCGGTGGGTGATTAGTAAGGTCTGGGGCGACTGAAGGAGGCTAAAAATGATAGAGGAGGCGGGGTGGGTTTTGAGGCGTGGCGAATCTGACGGTGGCCAGAGATTTCGTATATGGGGCGAGAATGGTGTGGGGTGGTTTTGTGGGCGGTGGGGTGGAGTGGGGGGAGGGGAGGTGGGGGCCGAGAGGGGTCGGGTTTATGCGGGTAGTAGTGGGGGGTGTTTTGTCTTCTCTCCCTGCTTTCCTCTTTTCTTTCTCTCCTCGGTCTCTCCTTTTCTCTCCACTCTTTCCTGCCTTCCCTTCTTTCCCCCCCCCCCCCCCCCCTCCCCTTTTTTACCTGACGCCGTTCTCTTACTTGCCCTTCTTCCCCCTGATAGATGAAGCATTTCAGTAACTCACAAATCAACATTTGTTGTGAGAGGCTCTGCTGGCACTGTTTCACCTTCGACCTCCAAATAGTGCACCATTATGATGTCTGGATCCTACATACATGTACATAATCTAATCTGTTATTATTTTTTTTACTATTCAATATGCATCCGTTTGGTCCTCACATTTTTCTCCCTCTATATTTTTCCTCCTTCTAGGTGGTGAGAGATGTGTGTTTCCTAATCTGTCCCGTTTTATCCCTCGTTGGATCTCCTGCCGAGATGCGTTTCTCGTTGATTGGCCTCTCGTTCTTTTAGATCCTCTCTAATTCCGGTCCTCCGTATTCTTATTATTTTGGTTTTTGTTTTTTTATTTTTTCGTTCTTTTCGTTGGTTTTTTTGGTGTATTTGTTGTTATTTTTATTTTCCCTAATTTCTTTGCCTCATCTCTTTTTTATTGTGTCCTTTTCCGTCATTCTGCTTATTTTCTTTTTTGATGTCCCTGTCTTTTATTAATTTCTGCTTCCAGTTTCTGTTTTTGTCCTTTTTTTTTGTACTTGGTTATGTAGTTTTCTCGTAGAGTGTACTGTTGTATCTCGGTTTTTTGCTTCTTTCCGGTCGTTTGTGCGGGTGCTATGATGGATTTGTTACGTGGTCGAATCCCTGCCAGGGCTTGTCTCTTCTCTGTGTAATGATGTGTGATATACTTGCCTTTCGGTTTTTCTGCCTCGGTTTCCTCTTTATGTTTGGGTGTTTTTGGTGTTTAATTTTTCTTCATTTCTGTGCCTCGTCTTCGAGTCGCTCTTTGTTGTGATATTTTTTTCGGCTTGCTCGGTAAGCGTTGTCTTTTTTGTCGCATGTACGGTCCCTATTCATTCTTGTTGTTGAGGGTCTTGCTGTGTGCATGAATGGTGTGAGATCTCGGTGTTTATTTTTTTATCTCTTTTTTATATTTTTTTTTTGGGGTTTTTTCCTTTCCGTCTTTAGTGGTTTTTGTAGCCTTCTGTTTTTCCTCGTCTTTCCTAACTTTTGGTGCTCCTGTTTACGGGGTAATTATTAGTTGTGGCCTCTTTGAATCCTCCTCGCTCTTCCCTCATTTTGGTACTTTTATGGGATGTTTGGTTTTTATCCTAGGATGGTTTGTTTTACTCTAGTTAGATGTGTTATTTTGTACGGTTTGGTGCTTTGGGTGTTGTTCCTTGGGGGGAAGTGTAGGGTGTGTTAGTTGCTGGCTATCCTCTTTTATTCTGGCTATCTTCTCTACCTCGTTGGTTTTTATAAAGAGGTAGGGGTGTTTTGGGGCTGATGCTTATTGATTGAGTTGTGTTTGTTGGGGGGCTCTCGGCCTCTTATTGCTTATTCTTCGTTTTTGGGCTCCCGAGTTTTTGTTTTTAATTTTCCTCCGTACTCCTCGTAGTGTTTCTTTCTTGTTAAGTTCGCTGTTGTTTGATGTTATCAATGCCTTTTTGTTGTGATGTTCTGCAGTGCTCGTTGTTAGACTCTGTTTTGTTAGGTGGTTAGGGTTTTTTTGTGGTTCTCGTCGAGTCAATGGAGGTTGGTCGCGTCTATGGTTTTCCTCGCGGACCTCTCAGGCGAAACTCATAAGGAGGTCTTTTTGTGTGTTCGCTCCCGTTGAGGTCATCGAGGCGTGCAGTATTTTACTTGTTGAGCCAGTTAAATTTATGTGTGGGTGTTTTGATTCGTGTCCTCAGTTTTCTTTCGTTTTGTTGTAATTTTGTAAGTTACATATTAATGAATGAGTGTCTCTAAAGTACTACAGTACATGTATATACAGACATAATGAATGAGTGTCTCTAAAGTACTACAGTACATGTATATACAGACATAATGAATGTGTGTCTCTAAAGTACAACGGTACTTTGTATAAGTAATAATGTAACGTGTGGAGTGGATCCTTACGTACTGTATAGGCACGTGGACATAAGAAAGACAATGTCATAAGTGAATGTTATTATTCCGCCCGCTTTTACCTCCCAAGGTGAAAGCATACATAACTGCACCAATAGAAACCAGGTGTTTCCTAAAACTGTAGCGTTACAAGGTGGAAGGAACACAATAACGTAGAGTGTGAAGTGGCAAAACAACAGAAGAAAAAAACAAAACAAAAAACAAAACTTCGCTATCCAGATTGCAGAACAAGCGTCCCTGTCATTTCACGCATCGTTTAAGACTCTAAAACTGCAGACTGTACATATATAAAATTTTGTGCACCGTTTTCTTTCCCCTTGCCCTTGTTATTTTGCGCTCTTGCTTTGGGTCCGCATTGTGTTTGGGGAGTGTTGGGAGCCCTTCTTGGGGGTTTTGGATGCCCTTTTCTTCTTGAGGATGAATGGAAATTGGAGAAAAAAAAAAATTGAAAAAAATAATTGAAAAAGTATTCAGTTATAGTGTGGAGATGTAATGGTTCACCAAACCCGGGCACCCAAGCAGTATACGGGGACCCGGAATCCGTATAATTACTCTTACAGAAAATAAAAAAATAAATAACAAATAAAAAAAAATCTGCCAGGACCACAACATACTCAACATTACTTACTGGCCTACTCCACCGTCCCTACCCAGATGCTTTTTTTATCTCGACCTTCCATCTTCTGGTTTGTCTTTCCTCCTTAGTTCACTTTAATCTTTTCTTCTCTCTTTAATGATGTGTTGGTTTTGCTTCTCCCGCTTTGATTCCCTTCTTCTCGGTCTTGTGTGCGTCGCGGTCCCTTTCCTTTGTTCTCGGTTTCCGCGCGTTTGCGCCCGTCGCTTAGTCGCTGCTGTCCCCTGTGTTTTTGTCCTTCGCATTTCCTGCTTTACCCTCCTAGAATGTGCACTGTTCCTTGCGAAAGCTGCCGAAGGTGTCAGAGTCAAAGCACACAATTCCAGTGTTTTGACGTTTGTTGTCCTTAGAGAGGTTTGTCTCTCATTTTCAATTCTCTTCTTTTTTTTGCTTGGGAGAAAAAGTGCCTTATTAGAGAGGTTCCTCAATTCAAGGATGTCTTAGAGACGGTCTCATTTCAGGGTGATGTCCTAGAGAGAGATTTATACATATGTAGATACCCCATACAGTACGTCATAGATAACACCTGAAAATAAGCCAGTAGCTCTGACGATGAAGGTCTCGGAATGGAGGCACCGTGGGTGGTAGCAATCCGTAGAGCACGTGCAAAAGAATGTGTACAAATACGCACTACACGCTACAATTAACACACACCCTACACTATAGTCATGTATACACAATGCCTAGTACAAAGGGCCCTTAGAGGTTGATCTGGTATAGATTATCGATGCTGGACAAGAATGGTGGCACCCAATACACATAAAGTAAGAGAGAGAAGAGAAAGACACCAGCTTCTTTCGTTAGTCACAGCGCATGTCCCGCACAAACTCAGCACATATAGAGCTGCTGGAAGTCCACCGCGCTACGCACTGAGCTACACACTCCCACAGACAAAGCGGTCTGGTGTCCCTGCCCAAGGCCACTACGCACTGCTGAGCGACACCAAACGCCCACAGACCTAACCATTTCAATAAAAATAAAACAAAAGACCAACAAAAAACAGACAAAAGCTGCAGTCCAGTGTCCCTACGCACTGAGACTCACACACTCCCACAGCAGCTGGTCTTCTTCCCAGTGTACTACTCCCCGTTTCTCTCGTCATGCGTCTTCATCTGGCCTTTCCGAGCTCACTCTCCGTACGCATGAGCTACACAACCCCACAGACAAAAGCTGCAGTCCAGTGTCACTACGCACTGAGCTACAACACAACTCCCACATACAAAAGCTGGTCTTTTTCCAGTCAAGTTGCACTACGCACTGAGCTACACAACTCCCAACTTCACCTTGCACAAAACTTTTAGATGCGTCTTTTCCTATCACCCATTATTGTGGCCCATTCTAATTGCATGACGAACCATTCTTCAAAAACTCTTCAAAGACAAAAACAATTGCTGTGTTCTCTCCTATTCACTTATTCCCTTAAAGTGGTTTACCTTCTATCCTCGTTTTTTCCATCCTTTCCGGCTACACAACCTCCCCCACAGACAAAAGAACTGCCCAGTCCAGTGCACCCATGTACGCACAATGTACGCTACACGACTCACACGATCACAAAGACTGCAGTCCCGCAGTGCACTACGCACTGAGTCTACACACCTACCACGGATCTCCCCATCA
The DNA here is from genome assembly GCA_030341885.1 of Geodia barretti. Classification (NCBI taxonomy): domain Eukaryota; kingdom Metazoa; phylum Porifera; class Demospongiae; order Tetractinellida; family Geodiidae; genus Geodia; species Geodia barretti. The sequence goes on along the minus strand of CASHTH010004096.1, from coordinate 3,642 downwards.
ACCAAAGCTGTCTTTCCATTCTCCCAAGCTGCACTACGCACTGAGCCTCACACACACTCCCACAGACAAAGCTGGTTCTTCCCACATTCCAAGTGTACTACGCACTGAGCTACACAACTCCACACAGACAAAAGCTGCAGTCCAGTCGCACTCAACGCACTGAGCTACACAACAACTCCCACAGACAAACGCTGCAGTCCCGAGCAGCGAACTACGCACTGAGCTACACACCACTCCACAGACAAGCTCGGTCTTCACCCCATTCCCAGTGCACGACGCCCTGAGCTACACAACTCCACAGACAAAAGCTGCAGTCCAGTGCACTACGCACTGAGCTACACACTCCCCCAGACAAAAGCTGGTCCATTTTCCCATTCCGCAAGTGTACTACGCACTGAGCTACCACAACGCCCACAGACAAAAAGCTGCAGTCCAGTGCACTACGCCCTGAGCTAAACAACAACTCCCCCAGACAAACGCTGGCAGTCCAGAGTGCACACACACACTGAGCTACAACAACTCTTACACAGCCTCGCCAACAACAAAGCTGCAGTCGCAGTGCACTACGCACTGAGCTACACAACTCCCACAGACAAAAGCTGCAGTCCAGTGCACTACCACTGAGCTACACAACTCCCCACAGACAAAAGCTGCTCTCCATCCAGTGCACTACGCACTGAGCTACACAACTCCCACAGACAAAAGCTGCAGTCCAGTGCACTACGCACTGAGCTACACAACTCCCACAGACAAAAGCTGCAGTCCAGTGCACTACGCACTGAGCTACACAACTCCCACAGACAAAGCTGCAGTCCAGTGCACTACGCACTGAGCTACACAACTCCCACAGACAAAAGCTGGTCTTCCCCATTCCCAAGTGCACTACGCACTGAGCTACACAACTCCCACAGACAAAAGCTGGTCTTCCCCATTCCCAAGTGCACTACGCACTGAGCTACACAACTCCCACAGACAAAAGCTGCAGTCCAGTGCACTACGCACTGAGCTACACAACTCCCACAGACAAAAGCTGGTCTTCCCCATTCCCAAGTGCACTACGCACTGAGCTACACAACTCCCACAGACAAAAGCTGCAGTCCGTGCACTACTGCACTGAGCTACACAACTCCCACAGACAAAAGCTGGTCTTCATTCCCAAGTGCACTACGCACTGAGCTACACACACTCCCACAGACAAGCTGCAGTCCAGTGCACTACGCACTGAGTCACACAACTCCCACAGACAAAAGAGCTGCAGTCCAGTGCACTACGCACTGAGCTACACAACTCCCACAGACAAAAGCTGCAGTCCAGTGCACTACGCACTGAGCTACCCAACTCCCACAGACAAAAGCTTGCAGTCCCAGTGCACTACGCACTGAGCTACACAACTCCCAGACAAAAGCTGTCTTCCCCATTCCCAAGTGCACTACGCATGAGCTACACAACTCCCACAGACAAAAAGCTGCATTCCCTGCACTACTACGCACTGAGGCTCACAACTCCCACAGACAAAGCTGCAGTCCAGTGCACTACGCACTGAGCTACACAACTCCACAGACAAAAGCTGCAGTCCAGTGCACTCACACTGAGCTACACAACTCCCACAGACAAAAGCTGGTCTTCGTCATCACATTCCCAAGTGCACTACGCACTGAGCTACACACCTCCCACAGACACAAGCTGGTCTTTCCCATCCCAAGTGCACTAGCGCACTGGCTCTACACACTCAACTCCCACAGGACACAAGCTGCTTCTTCTTTTTCCCCAGTTCCCAAGTGCAGTACGCACTGAGCTACACAACTCCACAGACAAAAGCTGCAGTCCAGTGCATACGCACTGAGGCTACACAACTCGCACAGACACAAGCGTCTTCCCCACTCAAGGCATACGCCACTGAGTCTACACAACTCCCGCACAGACAAAGCTGTCTCCCCATTCCCAATGCACTAAACGCACTGAGCTACACAACCCCACAGACAAAAGCTTCATCCAGTGCACTACGCAACTGACTAAAACACACAACCCCAAGACAAGCTGTTCCTTACCCATTCCCAATGTCACACTACGCACGACCTACACACTCCCAACAGACAAAAGCTGCAGTCCAGTGCACTACGCAACTGAGCTAACACAACTCCCACATACAAAAGATGGCCCTTCTTCCCCATCCCTCCCAAGAGCACTACTCACTGATCATAACAAAAAAACACACCAAACCACCACCCCTCCCCAACAGACCAAAAGCCTTCATCCAGGCAAATAAGCACTGACTACACCAACTCCCACACAAAGCTGGTCTTCCCCCATTCCCAAGGCACTAACACGCACTTAGCTACAAAACTCCCACAGAAAAACTGCGTCCATGCATACTCACTGAGCTACAACAACTCACACAGACAAAGCTGGTATTCCCCATTCCCAAGTGCAATACGCACTGAGTCACAACTCCCCACGCAAAAGCTGGTCTTCCCATTCCCAAGTCACAAACGCACTGAAGCTACACACAATCCCCACAGACAACAAAAAGCGCAGTCCATTGCACTAAAACGCACTGAGCTACACAACTAACCCCCCCACAAAAGCCCCACAACAAAAGCTAGCACTTTCCACCCCATTCCCACTTTCAACTACTCACCATGACCTACACCACAACCCCCACAGACAAAAATCTTCAGCCCACATTGCACTACTCAACTGATCTACAACCACAACTCCCACAGACAAAAGCTGGTCTTCCCCATTCCCCCCAAGGCCAATACCCACTTAGCTACAAAAACTCCCACAGACAAAAGCTGGTCTCCCCATTCCCAAGTGTACAACAAGAGCACTACCACCCTTTTGACGCCACGTGATCTCCTAAATAAGCAGAAATTGATGTATGAAGTATTAGATCCTAGTATCATAACCCCCATATAAATCTTATGGAATTGTGGATCTCTGACCATTTATGTGTCCTCAGGCTGGTTTAAAAATTGTTAGGGAAGTGAAAGGTAAATGTTGGGCTGCCGACCTGCACACTCCACAGACTCAGTTGTGGATCTCTGGACACATTATTTGTCAGCGGCTGGTTATGTTAAGGGAAGTGAAAGGGACCGGGGGGTGCCTTGTTTCCTCCCCGTTCATCTTCCCATTCCAGGTCCACAGACTTTCGCTTCATTCGTCCTCCCTCCGTCTTATATAGGGATTGCTCTTCCCTTTCCACTTCGTTTCCTACTCTTTTCCCCTTTCCATTTCTTAATTCCTCCAACACTCCTCGCCGGGCACCTCATTGCCCTTTGGCTCTTGTTGATGTTGCCTTTGCTTTCATTCTTTGTTTTTGCTTCTCCTCCCTGTTGACAAAAAAATTGCAATAGCAGCTGTTGTCCCTAATCCACAGAAATTGTGCCACCAGTATTGAATAAAGCGCCACCACGTAAGCCTACCTCCTAAACAAACTTGGTTTTCTTAATTGGCTCAAGAAAGACTTTTTTCTTCTCCTTCTTCTTGGGAAGAAAACTATATTGATCCGCTTTTTCCGTCGTTACTCTTATTTCCTACTCAACAACGTTTACCTTTATATATCACTTCTAGCCTCGGTACTGGTCAATGTTACCTTATTTCTGTTGAAGAAAAGGATCGTTCCTATGGTGGCCTGAAGAC
>CASHTH010004095.1:0-21099 GCA_030341885.1 Geodia barretti | reverse complement strand
CAACCGAATTTACCAGTTAGTCCGTACGCTGGCTGAGACAAGAGTGAATGACTACAACCCACTGTTATTGATGCTGTGGAAGACTAATATAGACATTCAGTTTGTAGCCGAAGCCTCTCTAGCTCTTGCTCACTATGTCAGTGGCTATGTCACCAAGGCTGAGCGTAGCAACATGCAAGACATCTGGCAGGAAGTTAGTGAGAACAAGAGCATTTACAGTCGCCTTTTCAGCTTTGGTGTTAGAAGTTTACGGTTCAGAGAGTGTGGTCTGTATGAGGCCAGTGATCTGCTCCTGGGAGACCACCTCACTGAGAAGTCTGACACAGTCAAGTGGGTAGACATCTCCATGCCCCACAAGAGATCCCGTAGACTGAAGAACCACAAAGTCTTACAAGAAATGGCAAGGCTGAACCCAGATAATCAGAACATATTTGAGGATAATGTCCTAGATACATTCTATCCTCAGAGACCAGCCACCCTTGAGAATGTTTGTTTGTATGACTTTGTGGCCAACTATGAGTTTCAGGGTATAGACACCAATGGTCAGAGAGTGTACAAGAAACTTAGCAAGCCTAAACTCCCTAACCACAAAATCTTTGACCCTGAAAATGAGAACCAGAAACAAGATTATTTCTACTCCCTAGTGTTACTGTTCTCTCCATTTAGAGACGAGAGTAGTTTACTGCAGGGTAATGAGACAGCTGAGCAGGCATTTCATAGACTACTCACTAGCCAGAGCTCAAGCTACCACTCGAAGCTGAGGACAATGTTAGCAGCAGCATCAAATGTAAAGAGCATTAATGAAGCGCGTCAGGCCAACATGGAAGAAAAAGAAGCCAAAGAAGACAATCAGCCTCAGCTGCTAGGTGAAGCTAGAACAGCCATGACAGAAGTTCTAGACATGAAAGCCAGTACCCCTGGTCAGCTGACCCTAGATGAGAGAGTGTCCATGCTGAATCAGGACCAGAAGGATGTCCTTTGAGAATGTCAGGCTTCACTTCCTGCACCAAAAGTGTCAACGAGGCAAAACAGTGTTCGTGTGTAATTTTGCACCTCTTAGATTGTTTTGTTAGTGGTGTGGGTGGTACTGGTAAATCTCTTTCTCATTGAGGCCATCAAGGCCCTAGTGGAATAGTCTGTGGAGATTGTAAAGTGTGAGGACAATGGTAAAGGGATTCTGTAGCTAAGAACGCAGCATTGTAAAACTACAGTGAGTTAGAGGCCATTAATTAACCCTTCATGCACATGGACAATGAGGGTTATTGTACTATGTCTGGAGTGCAACACTAAAGTGAAACAACCATATTTAGCGCTACTGGTGGCTATCTGCTTTTAAAAACATATCTACGTCGTTGAGCCACCGATACCTAAAATATGTTTAAATGTTATTGCACACAAAGTCAAGTAAACAATCGAATCATAATTATGCTAATTACCTCGACCAGACTCTGCCGTGTCATATATATACCTTGGAGGCATCAGATATTACATGAAAGGTCTGGAGTGTGTGTATGCATCTCCTTCTCTATGTTACCCCACAATGTGGGGAGCCAGGATATTGAGGATAGTATGATTGTAAGGACCTAGACTCCGTTTACAGCAACACACCCTCTCCCTTGCAAAGGGAATTGAGGTTGTGTGTGGGGCATTGTCAGGAGACCTTTTTAATAGAGGGAGGGAGGGGATGAAGGAGTGCCTGTTGTGTGATGATGAGTGTGAAAGTGTAAGTCATGTGTTGTGGGAATGTTCAGCTTATAGTAGTCTTAGGAGCAATTTCTTAGTTGCCCTGCAGGGGAACCTTGGGGATGATGGGTTTGAGCATTTCCAGTCGCTTGATAGTTTCAGGAAAGCATCCTTTATATTGGGTAGTGAGCTGTGGGAGGATAAATTTGGTTCTTTGCTTGGCCTTGTTAAAGGTTTTATTTTGGATGTTTGGGAGCTAAGAAAGGTTAGGTTATACGGCGATAATCCCAGCATACAACAGACCCAGTCTCAGATTGCGTCTGGGGAGCTGCAGGGTGTCGCTGGTGGAAGGGGTGAGTTGAGGTGTCTGGGAGGTGAGACAGACACCTCATGTTCATATGGTGTATGTTCGTTTGTTAACAGTTCCGCCCATTGCTCTGGGTGCGTGGTCTATGACCCTAGTGCTATGGCAGCCACCTGGGTATTGTTGTTATACGCGATCACATATCAAAGTATCTTCGCTTTTGTAGAGTGAGTCAGGGAACGAGGGTGCCCTTCAAGGCAGCATGTGATCACTGCATTGTGCAAAGAGAACACTGGACAGGGTATATATGGTAGTGTAGAAGTCTAACAGTCGTGTACAGAAACTGCACAGTTCATGTCCGGCTGCAACACTGCATTATGCCCAGTGATCTAGTCACCACATTGTCAGGACATTGACCAGGCCATTGGACCATATATACCAGTACACGTGCTGAAAAATAGCAACAAAATAGACATCAACTCGGAATGAAGAATTATAGTTACCTTTTGAGCATTCACTGCAAAAGAGTTGCATTACACACTGGATTAGTACTGTACTACCTAGATGGCTGATGTATCTGCCGCGAGGAAACCTTTTTGGCAGATATTACAGCTGACAACATTTTTATACATAGAACCTAACTAACATGATAAACTCTCTCTTTTCCAATCTGATGCTTGTTCTGGGACTTAGCCAAGATGCCATGGTGACTTTCGTAAGCATAACACTGAAATGGACTTACATGTGACGTCATAATTGAAAGAAATTCCATTGGTGCATGACCTCACTGATATTATTGCTAGCTTCTGTGAGAATGGGGAATAGTTCATGGCTGGTATGGTTGATCGCTTAAATAGACTTGTGGATGGATATGTCAGATAAGTGATTCTTCCTATATAGTTACCTGAATTGCCTGCACTTCTATATGTAATGTATACTGCAATGTTGCCACCCTATTGTGATGTCCAACGTAATTCTAAACTCACACATGCAATAATTCACACATGCACCGAACTGACATTTTACAAGGTTTCTGTGTGTGCCAGTAACTCTAGCGTTAGCTTGCTAAAATAATGTTCCTTAGAGTCGACTATGGAGGGTGAACAGTGCCAAAAGTAGCTTTCTTAAAATTCTTACCTTTCTTATGTAAAATGTTGAATTTGTATATCCAAAAGTCATTTAACAATACTCTTTGTGCGTGACTGGTTTACTCACAATGATTCCTGTTGGACTGACTTTTTCTTTGTGAAGGCTGATCCTCTCTCATCTCCTCTGGGGAGAGCTGCTGAAAAAGGTCACACAGAGATTGTGGAGAAACTGATATCAGCTGGAGCTGTCATCAACTACCAGGACAAGGTATGAGAACTGCAGGCAGTTAGAGAGCCTCACCTCTATTCTCTCTCTTCTGCATTCCAAAGATAAACCTCTGACCCTTTAAAACTGGGGGTCAAAGGTCACTCATAGTTTTGTGTCTAGGTCTATGGGATGATGAAATTTTCTGACATTGCACAATGCACAAGGCAAAGGAAGTTGTGATGGGGTCAGTGTAGGATTACACCCTTAGGTGTTGTTGTGAGCACCATGGGTTACTCTACACCCCAAGAGTGTTAGTAAACACCTACTTAAGGCGTAATGAACACCCCTGAGGTGCTCCAATACACCCTGGCAGTTTTGGTACAGAAAAATGGGGTGTTAGATAACACCATATTTGTGTGGTGAACAAGGCAACATATTACGTAGATGTCTGTGTTACTCTATGGACATTCTCTTTTTAAAGCCTTGCTTTATTGTGAGTTCTGAAATCTGATTGGTTAATCGTAGGATTGCTATTATCCTAAACGCTATTCCTATTAAAAACGACTAATAGAAATCCTTCCCCGCCCAGCATGTAGCACTTTATGCGTTCATCTGAGCCCAGCTAGTGGTTTTTAATGTTCATACAGGTACCACATCCTTTAATTAGGCATACTTTTCTTGTGGGACATAATATAGCTAACTTTTGACAGATAAGGTTTAGAATGCAGTCAGGGATATCATCAGAATGTTGAGGACTCCAATTATGTTGTGCCTTTGCAATTGGATGTATAATAAAGAAGGTATGACAATTTTTGAGGGCTCAGCTGAAGTCAATACCCTGCCACATTTCTAAGTGTTTCCTTGCCTTGGTCAGTCAGTCAGAGAGCCAGAACTGGTCTCGCTACACCAACTCACTGCTCCACCTGTCACCATGAGCAGATCTGAGTGTCCCCATCATGTGCTTGTCACTTGTCATTATGCACACATAAATATGCAGCAAGGGTTACAGTACTTGTGTGGTAGCTATGAGAAACAAACAGAGCTCTTGGCTTCACAACTGACTCTTTCCTTTTTCACCACTACCATTGCTGGGTGACCAGCTGTGGGTCCTGTGCCCTAATGACATAAACTAATATGTTAGAGTGCAAGGCAAGCAAAGCAACGACACCCAGGACAGCACCTTTTTTACATGAATAAAAGATGGACCATCCAACGACACTATGAAGAGTGGTCTACTGCGATGGCAGCTTACTGTATACAAGAACAAATGCAGCGCACATTTTGGCGACGGAACGCGAGAGTCAGAAGTGAACGACGTAGACGATTGCAAACTTGTTTGTCTCTGTTGCATCGTGTGTCATCTGGTAAAGACCCTCATTGAGACGACTTGCTTGCAAACAACACAATTCATGCAAAGGCAAATCCCACTCTGTGTGGGACACGGGAATTCATAAACATAATATGGAGTGGCCCGGGGTAATTACAAGCACTAAAGATAACCGAATATGTGAACATTTCTACACAAGGTACTCTCATCTTATGACTATATATGGAGTCTGTGTGAACAGACATATTTCTGAGGGCATTTGGGAATGCCTCCCATCATTATACAAAAACGTCACTGTTTGACATCTACGTTTGTAAATCGTGGCTTGTTGAACATACCACAACCCTTACTCCACGGGCTCAGATGAATATAACTCTTCGTTTTGGTCGTTACTGTCAGTCAGTGGTGGTTCTTTGCTGAAGACTGTGTCGAGCTGCAAGGTATGTGTGTGTATCTGTCAAGCGTACATGGAGTCTGGGCAGTGCCGCCAAGAGAAGGCTCGGGTGAGTGGGTAGAGTTCACCAGTGGTCTTTAACCGACCACCCCTGGTTCTCAAGGCCAGGGCACCCACAATGCCTAAACCATGCTAGCTGGTTCTCTAGTGGTGCTGCCCTGCATTTTTACATTTGGCGATACTTCTATGTTTGGATGCTAAGATAATTTTCTATATATATTTTTTATATGTCTCACTACTATCCTTTTATACCGTTTCTATCGTCTGTCATTAGAATTTAGTCATACGTACATGTCTGTCTCATCATACTACCGCTCTGTACTAGCTTGCGTGTGCCCATATAAGTTGATTTGCTAGCCCTGTGTTTGTATTTGTGTGTATAGATATCAAGTGAAGCCCCAAAAAGCCCCTTCTCACTCTTCTTTCTCTTCCTTCTTTCTATATGTAGTATGTATGTAAAGCGTGTGCTGTTATTTTACATGAGTGAGCAATGTCAGTTTGAAATATGTAGCCGTCATCCATTGTACTACTGCATCACATACACTCTGTCTTGTCTCCTTGTTTTTCCCCCTATATTCACCATTTTCAAGCACCATTGCATTAATCGCTCCATTCCGCATCCAGTCATATGCGACACTGTAGTCCTAGAAGTCTGCAAACCCCTGAACAGACTCTCTCCATACATTTCTATGGCATACCTCTGACTGCATGTGAGAGCAAAGCAAGCAAACCAACATAATGTGTACATAGTTTGTTTAGTTGCTATTTCTGTGATGAACTCTGTGCAGTTGTTGGTGAGCCAAGCACACCTGTACTTAGTCGTCTAAATTCTCATGAATGTATGTATCCAACAACGATGAGAAGGTCACTGTCTCACATACTGTGATATTTTATGTAGACAGAAATTGAATAGAAATTTAACAATTATGTTCCATGTTCTTCAGTGATTTTTTTTACCAGACTGATACAGCATGAAGATAGAGTAATGTTTTTAATGTGGGCCTGTGAAGTGATAATGGTGTCTGATAAGAGATGGGTAGTTGACTGTGGTGTGTGTGTGTCCTCATTGACCGGAGATCATTTTTGCCATTCCTATGTACACACTGGTTTTCACTTTTTAGTGATGCCATAGCTTGTCTTGGCAATGTTATACCCATCTGGTTGAACCCTAAAGAACCTATTCATACAGATTTCCTTCCATGACTTCCAATATGTGTCAATATGTGGTGTTAGGTACAGCACTTACATGGTAACAGAAAGAGGCACTGTGATCTCTACAAAAAGGCCACCATAATCTGTTACAAACAGGACAACCAAACAATAGTATGTCCTGTTATGAACATGCTTGTATTTCTCTTGTATGAAGGTTTGTATGACTCTCAGTCTTGATATCTCTCTGCACAATTATGTCACATTTGACTTTCTCCTGTATATCTCTCTGTCACACTTTCTCCTATACTCAGAATGGTTGTACTCCACTCTATATGGCCTGTCAGAATGGACACAAGCAGACAGTTGACGTTCTGTTGAAGAATGGAGCAAATGTTAATCTGACCAAGACAGTGAGTTTAATTAAAACCCTTTGTGCACATGGACAATGAGGGTTATGATACTATGTCTGGAGTGTGTGTATGTATCTCCTTCTCTCTGTTACCCCACAATGTGCAACACGGGGGCCACGAGTGACGCATGCGTACACAGCCCTATTATGTCGCCACCTTTACTCACTGACATTAGTAAATGGTGTAAAGTGTGAGGACAATGGTGAAGGGATTCCGTAGATGGCTAAGAACGCATCATTGTAAAACTACAGTGAGTTAGAGGCCATTAATTAACCCTTCATGCACATGGACAATGAGGGTCATTGTACTATGTCTGGAGTGCAACACGAAAGTGAAACAACCAAATTTAGCGCTACTGATGGCTATCTGCTTTTAAAAACATATCTACGCCGTTGAGCCACCAATACCTAAAATATGTTTAATGTTATTGCACACAAAGTCAAGTAAACAATCGAATCATAATTATATGCTAATTACCTCGACCAGACTCATATATATATACCTTGGAGGCATCAGATATTACATGAAAGGTCTGGAGTGTGTGTATGCATCTCCTTCTCTATGTTACCCCACAATGTGGGGAGCCAGGATATGGAGGATAGTATGATTGTAAGTGAACTAGACTCCGTTGACAGCAACACACCCTCTCCCTTGCAAAGGGGAATTAAGGTTGTGTGTGGATTAGTACTGTACTACCTACTGCTGTGTATAAATGTTATGGTACAATAGCAGGTAAACAAGCTAATCATATTTTTAACACAAGCTACCTCGACCAGAATCTACCGCGAGGAGGCATCAAAACCGGAAACACTGCAGTATATATCAGTAGGGACGTAAAACTTACACGGCTTAGACTAGAGTAATCTTAGTTCTCGGAGCAAGAATAAGACGCATCAAAATCACGTAGATTTTGCATTCTAAGGTACTTCCACACTGATAACACCTGCACCGTGTGAAGATAAGAAGTATGCAGTAATGTGAAGTAGTGTGTTGGTCTCTGGGATCCACAACATCTCTCCACACATGGTGTTAGAGCCTCCCGCCATCTCTGTCTGAATGGAGAGAGCAGTACATGTCCCTCCATCGACACAGCAGTATGCTGCCAGCGAAGGTCTTCCATATACAGATTATGCCGGCAAATATACCTTTGTAGGGGCAAATTTCAAGGTTTTGATACAATTATCTTGTATTTCAGAAAGTACATGGCAGTGGGAATTAGGTCGTGGACACACAGAGCACGGGGGAGAGGTAGTGTTGTACCCAGTCTCCCTCTGTAAAGTGAGGGGAGCCAGAGGATATTAAGAGTAGTATGATTGTAAGTGACCTAGACTCCGTTGACAGCAACACACCCCTCCCTTGCAATGGAATTGAAGTTGTGTGTGGGAGATTGTCAAGAGACCTGGTTATACGCGATCACATATGAATGTATCCTAGCTTTTGTAGAGTGAGTCGAGGAACGAGGGTTTGTATTCATACGTAACTTACAGAGCCTTTCAAGGCAGCATGTGATCACTGCATTGTGCAAAGAGAACACTGGACAGGGTATATATGGTAGCGTAGGAGTCTAACAGTTGTGTACAGAAACTGCACAGTTCATGTCCGGCTGCAACACTGCATTATGCCCAGTGATCTAGTCACCACATTGTCAGGCCATTGGCAGTCCTAGGGACCATGCAAGGGATCCTAGTCCTAAAAAAACCCAACAAAATACACTTATTGTCTGTTAACAGACAACAACTCGGAATGAAAAATTATAGTTACCTTATTAACATTCACTGCAAAAGGGTTGCATTACACACTGGATTAGTACTGTACTACCTAGATGGCTGATGTATCTGCCGCGAGGAAACCTTTTTGGCAGATATTACAACTGACAATGTTTTGATACATAGAACCTAACTAACATGATAAACTCTCTCTTTTTCCAATCTGATGCTTGTTCTGGGGCTTAGCCAAGATGCCATGGTGACTTTCTTAAGCATAACACTGAAATGGACTTACAAATGACGTCATAATGCAAAGAAATTCCCCATTGGTGCATGACCCCACTGATGTTATTGCTAGCTTCTGTGAGAATGGGGAATAGTTCATGGCTGGTATGGTTGATCGCATAGACTTGTGGATGGATATGTCAATGAATGTGTACGTATTTACTGCTTGTAGGATTTAGTATACATTTCATTTGGTCTTGTACCTACTCTGAAGTAGCCTATGGTTCTCTCTATAGTGAATACATGCTTACCGAGTAACTGACACGTAACACCAATTTCCTTGTACCTACATATGTACGTCTGTTGCTGCAATGAGCAATACATTAGTCTCTGTTTTTCCCCTCCTCAATGCTTAATGTCCTTCACTGTATTTGACTAGTCATAGTTAGTTGACTGGTTTACTACAAGCATCTTAACATTAATAGTTATTTCTACTGTATCTAATTGGTAAGCAAAGTGATCCTACCTAGTTACCTGAAATGCCTGCACTTCTATATGTAATGTATACAGCAATGTTACCACCCTATTGTGATGTCCAACGTAATTCTAAACTCTCACATGTAATAATTCACACATGCATCGAACTGAAATTTTACAAGGTTTCTGTGTGTGCCAGTAACTCTAGTGTTAGTTTGCTAAATAATGTTATTTTAAGTCGATTATGGAGGGTGAACAGTGCCAAAAGTAGCTTTCTTAAAATTCTTACCTTTCTTATGTAAAATGTTGAATTTGTATATCCAAAAGTCATTTAACAATACTCTTTGTGCGTGACTGGTTTACTCACAATGATTCCTGTTGGACTGACTTTTTCTTTGTGAAGGTTGATCCTCTCACATCTCCTCTGGAGGTAGCTGCTGGAAAAGGTCACACAGAGATTGTGGAGAAACTGAGATCAGCTGGAGCTGTCATCAACTACCAGAACAAGGTATGAGAACTGCAGGCAGTTAGAGAACCTCTATTCTCTGTTCTGCCTTCCAAAAGATAAACCCCTGACCCTTTAAAACTGGGGTCAAAGGTCACTCATAGTTTTGTGTCTAGGTGATGAACAAGGCAACATATTACGTATTTGTCTGTGTTACATTCTCTTTTTAAAGCCTTGCTTTATTGTGAGTTCTGAAATCTGATTGGTTAATCGTAGGATTGCTATTATCCTAAACGCTATTCCTATTAAAAACGACTAATAGAAATCCTTCCCCGCCCAGCATGTAGCACTTTATGCGTTCATCTGAGCCCAGCTAGTGGTTTTTAATGTTCATACAGGTACCACATCCTTTAATTAGGCATACTTTTCTTGTGGGACATAATATAGCTAACTTTTGACAGATAAGGTTTAGAATGCAGTCAGGGATATCATCAGAATGTTGAGGACTCCAATTATGTTGTGCCTTTGCAATTGGATGTATAATAAAGAAGGTATGACAATTTTTGAGGGCTCAGCTGAAGTCAATACCCTGCCACATTTCTAAGTGTTTCCTTGCCTTGGTGAATCAGTCAGAGAGCCAGAACTGGTCTCACTACACCAACTCACTGCTCCACCTGTCACCATGAGCAGATCTGAATGTCCACATCATGTGCTTGTCACTTGTCATTATGCACACATATATACACAGCAAGGGTTGCAGTACTTGTGGGGCAGCTGTGAGAAACAAACAGAGCTCTTGGCTTTGCAACGACTCTTTCCTTTTCACCACTACCATTGCTGAGTGACCAGCTGTGGGTCCTGTGCCCAAATGACGTTAGAGTGCAAGGCAAGCAAAGCAACAACACCCAGGACAGCACCTTTTTACATGTTATAGTTGTACGATGTCGGCGCGTGGTTTACGTGACGCACGAGTGGCTCCGTCAAATAGAACACGAGGGCGCAGCCCGAGTGTTCTATTGATGAACGGAGCCACGAGTGCGTCACGTAAACCACAAGCATTACGACATCGTACAAATGGCTTGTATGATGCTTGGCAACCCGACCGGCTTTACCTAGTCCGCGCGCACCCAAGCGAGAAAGCGCGCAAGAATGCCCCGGCCCGCCGCCGCCCTCTATCTGATCTGCTGCTCTACTATGCTTGCAACCACCCCGAAAGCGCTAGCGGGCGCGCGGCATCTTCTGGCTCTTCGTTCTGGATGGATCAGTCGTCTCCAGTTGTTGACCCAGTGTTGCTGAGTGGCGTTGACGTGACTAGACCCGTACTTCGTCGTTTCTAGCTGGGAAGGTTCTATCTGCCATAGACTATAGTGAGCGCTTCAGACTACGTTCATCCTGTATGTTCTATCTTCTATAGAATATTGTACACTGTCATAACTGTGGTTTATACACAATCTGATAAGAAAGGCGTGATAGACCTCGCATTCCAGCTTTGATCCACCCACGCAAGTATCCTACAAGAATGAAACATGCACCATCCAACGACACTATGAAAAGTGGTCTACTGCGATGGCAGCTTACTGTATACAAGAACAAATGTAGCACATTTTGCCAAGGGAACGCGAGAGTCACAAGTGCACGGCATAGACGATTGCAAAGTTTCACAATTTGTTTTGTCTCTATTACATCAGATGACACACTGATATAAAGGTAAAGACCCTCATTGAGACGACTTGCTTGCAAACAACACAATACATGGAATGACAAATCCCTCCCTGTGTGGGACACAGGAATTCATAACTGGACATAATTATAGGAGTGGCCCAGTGTAATTACAATCACTAAAGATGCATAATCTCATTAAGTATTATGCATGCACATGCATGAATTATGTGAGGTATGAAAGCAACGCAAGTGCGAAGCATGGTGGTGTGGATTAGTGAGCAAAGCCTTAGTCGTCCAACATTATGCCGAGAATGATGAGGAGGTCACCGTCTCACATACGTTTTATGTAGATGAAATGAAATAGAAATTTCACAATTATGTGTCACGCTCGCGAGTGACTCTCATTGTTGCATTGGATTCATTCTAGTAGAGCACTTGCTAAATTAATGAAAAGCACTAAAGTGCAAACCCTCGGCGAACTGCGCGTCTGCGGTACCGCTAATGGATGGGCTGGGCCTATTAGTATGCGTTTACCCGCTGTCTCCCGCCATATAGTATATAGCTCGCGGAGAGTCTGACACGGGATAGCTACGGTAGTAGATAGCATGCCGGAGTCGACAAACGCCCTTCGCTGTGGCTTCTTGTGCCTCCAAGGTAAACAGAACAAGCGGATCAGGTCGATGTGAGCCAGCGTACCGCGTTCGTCCAATATACGCATGCGCACAGCTTATTGATGGGTTGGGCCACGCAATGCGGTCAGCGACCGTACCACTTTGTCGCTATCGAACGCAGTCGTTTCAGGAAAATCGCCACATTAATATCCATCTGCTCGTCGTTCACAACCCGTTTGTGCCACTCATTGGCCGCCTCGTAGCCTGTAGTGCTAGAACTCGCGCGGAGAGACAGACAGACACACAGAACGACTACTGTAACCCTCGCTGCGCATGCGCGCCGAGGGTTAATGAACATTCACTAATACACCATGTTTATATATTCAAGTTATGAGTGCGTAGGCTGTTATGCTTTATTGTTTATGTGGCCTGTGAAGTGAGAATGGTGTGTGGTAAGAGATGGGTAGTCCACTGTGGCCTTATTGACCAGAGATCATTGTCATGCATTCTTATGTACTTCACTATACTGATGGTTAGTAACACCACAGCTGGTCATACCCATCTGGGTGGACCTATTCACACTTAGTGCTTGTCATGTGACCTTCAGCCAATCACTTTAGTCACATGCACACTGTTTTTTTAATTGCTTAATGCACTGAAATGTTGCATTGAAGTTGTTCATGCACTAAAGCCGTCAATAAAGGGCAAGTTTTTTCAATAATTGCCCACGAATCCGATTGGCGGAAGCACTTAAATTTTTAGAACACATTGCATTAAAAGTGTACATTTATGATTATGTAATACACTAGTCTAAGTCTCGTGCATTATCTAACCTCTATCGTTATCAATGCACTAAGACTAAACCACATAAAGCACTGGATAGTGTATTCTGTCTGTAGTGCTAGGTACTCAAGTACAGGATTGCGTTATGTACATCAGTGTGTCATCTGGTATAATGGTAAAGACCCTCATTGAGACGACTTGCTTGCAAACAACACAATACATGCAAAGTCAAATCCCACTCTGTGTGGGACAAAGGAATTCATAACTCAATGTATGTAGTTATAGGAGTAGCCCGGTGTGATTCACATGAACACTTTTTTAATGCACTGAAAAGTGTGCATTCAGTTGTTAATGCACTGAAGTTGTCAATAAAGGCAAGTGTTTTAATAACTGGCCACGAATCTGATTTTATGTATTTCAGCAGGTTGTGGGTGATCGTTGTTGCTTGCTGTGACTCCTATGTCATAGATAGCTAATATTTCAGAGTCCTCCCTGGCTTTAGTTCTTTGATCCATATCACGTACATGGAAGTTCTTTAATAGGTAAGATCCTACTTCCAAGCTGCCAACATCATCTTCCCATAAAGTGCAATTGGAAGTTGTACTAGAATCGGCAATTATAACTTCTTGTATTTTTTTTCCAGTGGGTACTATGATAGGGTCTAAAACGTTTAGGACTTTTATATTCACTGACATCTTTTCATGTTCAAAACAATAGGCTTTTCTTCCAAATAAACAAAAATGTCTTAGGAGAGGAAGTGATGGCAGTAGAAACCTTCAGCATTATTTCCATTCTTGGGCCACTTCTAGCCAATCATCTAGAAGAATTGGCTGTTGTTTATCCATAAACCTTTGAATTTTGCTTTGTTTTGACCTTTTGAGTCGAACAGTTGATTTTCGATCCGTTACAGTTCCTTCGAAGTAGTCGCTATTCCTGCCTTTCTTTACAGGAGATAGGGAGGAAACTACTGCATGAAGAGAGGCAGTACTAACTGGTTCCTCCAAACTCTCAACTTCTTCAGGTTCCAATTTGCGCTTTGTTGGTTGTAGTAGTAGCAAAGAATTCATAAAGTGGGTATGTAGAAAATATCGACATTTTTAGTTCTTTGGGTATTGCAGTTTTTTTTGTTTTCTGAGTGGCATAGCCACAGTGAGTCGAAACTCGGTATGAATGCTGGGGTTTGATGGGTTCTTAGGCATTGCTACATGGTATTGGGAGGTACTACTTATATTAATGATGTATGTTCTGGAGGGCTAAAATATCTGAATAGTAAACTGTGTCATGATCAGAATCTAGGACTTGAGCTCTGGCACTGCTAGATGGATTGAAGAATGGACTCCTCATAGGTCTAATCAAGAGTACATGACAGAGAGAGAGTATGGAACTGCGTATATACCTGCATACAAACACTGTGTACAAAGTAACGTGACACGCATGTGATGAAACTTTGTAAAACCAGTAATCAACTAGTAAATGTCATCGCTTAAATTACGTGTTGTTTTACAAAGTTTCATCACATGCGTGTCACGTTACTTTGTACACAGTGTTTGTATGCAGGTATACGCAGTTCCATACTCTCTCTTATGTACTCTTGGTCTCATGAAGTCTCATATATCTCATAGGTCTCGTAAGTTTCTATGGGTTTCTTATTGGTTTGTTTGACTTAAATAGTAACATAGGCAGTATGAGGGTGTGGAAAGAGGCTTAGGCTCTGATATGCTTTTGACAGAAATTTGGCTAAAAATATGCAGAGGAACAAAATGCTGATATTATGATGCTCTCAATGGAATGCTGAAGCACAGTGTCATGATCGGAATAGTAGGTGTCTTGCACTTGAACAATTGAAAATATGTTACTGCCAGATGTATTCCTATAGTACACATGGTCTATCAGTGTGCCTTGAGCTGTTGTTGGGTACTGCACTAGCTGTTTGAAACTGAAAGTGGACATAACCTTCAAAATTGCAGTGTTTTGCTGATGAAAAATGTCCTCATTAAAATCACCTAATATATTGTGTATGGAGGAGCTAAGTCTCTTCCAGTTGAATCATGACTGGTGTATGGACCACAATGAGGGCTTTTGTCCACATGGTGACTGCATGAATCCATTGAATATGGCTAAACAGGGTATCACTATATATATATTTTTCACTTTTGTACTCAACTGCGGGAATTGGCACTTGTCCTCGAATTGCCTAGGAGGAAATTTTAACGTATGTTTTGATCATTTCTTTGCTGTGTTGTGCTTCACACACATACATCTTAAAGATACACATACCTGGAGAGTCTTGCTGTTATGAGACACTGTACACAAGGGGTATGCACAATGCGAAACATTGTGACTGTAGCCTTTTGCAAACCTGCAGTAAAGTTGCAGGTCAATAACTTAATTAAAGTTCTGTGATACAAGTAATACAGCCCTATATTGTTGCAAAGCATGAGTGTGCTCCTCATATTTCCTAAGCAAGTGATGCACAGGTGTTGCCCTCTCTGACAGCTCCTCAGTTTTGGTTGTGACTACATTGTGTGCAGTCTAAGACTTTCCTTTTCGCTCAAGTAACAATGCTGCATTCTTGGCTCTCCATTCACCATTGTCCGCACACTTTGAAAATTCATGTTGTGAGTAAAAGTGGCGACAATATAGCTAGGGTTTGTGTGGAGGAAAATGTACATGAGCGAGCAATGTCAGTTTTAAATATGTAGCCATCAACCATGCACTACTGCATCACATACACTCTGTCTTGTCTCCTTGTTTTTTCCCCTATATTCACCATTTTCAAGCACCATTGCATTAATCGCTCCATTCCGCATCCAGTCGTATGCGGCACTGTAGTCCTAGAAGTCTGCAAACCCCTGAACAGACTCTCTCCATACATTTCTATGGCATACCTCTGACTGCATGTGAGAGCAAAGCAAGTGCAGAAAACAAATCAACAAAATGTGTACATAGGTTTATTTAGTTGCTATTTCTGTGATGAACTCTGTGCAGTTGTTGGTGAGCCAAGCACACCTGTACTTAGTCGTCTAAATTCTCATGAATGTATGTATCCAACAACGATGAGAAGGTCACTGTCTCACATACTGTAATGTTTTATGTAGACGTAATTGAATGTGTTCCACACTTGCAAGTGATTCTTTGTGTGGACTGATACAGCATGAATATAGAGTAATGTTTTAATGTGGGCCTGTGAAGTGATAATGGTGTGTGATAAGAGATGGGTAGTTGACTGTGGTGTGTGTGTGTCCTCATTGACCAGATATCATTTTTGGCATTCCTATGTACACACTGGTTTTCACTTTGGATGTACTACTGCTGTTTAGTGATGCCATAGCTGGTCTTGGCAATGTTATACCCATCTGGTTGGACCCTAAAGAATATTTTCCTATTATAACACATAATTCCAGCAATGATTTCCAATATGTGTGAGTGTGTGGTGCTACGTAGGTACGGGACTTGCATGGCAACAACCATAATCTGTTAGAAACAGGACAAAATGGAGGGACAACCAAACGATATTTTGCTATTGTATGGGGGTTTGTATGACATCTCTCTGCACAATGATGTCACATTTGACTTTCTCCTGCATATCTCTCTGTCACACTTTCTCCTATACTCAGGATGGTGCTACTCCACTCTATGTGGCCTGTCAGAATGGACACAAGCAGACAGTTGATGTTCTGTTGAAGAATGGAGCAAATGTTAATCTTACCACTACAGTGAGTTATATTGAGGCCATTAATTAACCCTTGGTGCACATGGACAGAGAGGGTTATTGTACTATGTCTGGAGTGTGTGTATGCATCTCCTTCTCTCTGTTACCCCACAATCTGCAACATGGGGGGGCCTAAAATTTATACCAACAGATGGCTAACTGCATTTTGGAGCCATTGACCATGAATCTAAAACACTGGGTTGAGCCAGAAATACTGTGTTTATATGTTATGGCACAATAGCAGGTAAACAAGCAAATCATATTTTTAACACAAGCTACCTCGACCAGAATCTGCCACGAGAAGGCATCAGATGTTACATGAAACGTGAGTGTGGGCTCCAGTGTTTGGCTTCCTACTGCAGTATCAGTCAGGTCGCCAACAAAACCTGAGATCTGATTACCTATTCACGCTTCGTTTTCTTTCTGCTTACTTGTTCTAGAACGATGTCACTGTTTCATTACACACACTTAGTACTGTACTGCATGGATATCTGCTGCAAGGAAACCTTTTTGGCACCATTTTCATAGAACATAACATGATAAACTCTCTCTTTTTCCAATCTGGTGCTTGTTCTGAGGCTTAGCCAAGATGCCATGGCGACTTTTGTAAGCAAAATGCTGAAATGGACTTACATATGACGTCATAATGCAAATAAATTCCATTGGTGCATGACCCCACTGATATTATTGCTAGCTTCTGTGAGAATGGGCAATAGTTCATGGCTGGTATGGTTGATCGCTTAAATAGACTTGTGGATGGATATGTCAATGAATGTGTACGTATTTACTGCTCGAATGATTTAGTATACATTTCATGCCTACTCTGAAGTAGCCTATGGTTCACTCTATAGGAATACATGCTTACCGAGTAACTGACACGTAACACCAATTTCCTTGTACCTACATATGTACGTCTGTTGCTGCAATGAGCAATACATTAGTCTCTGTTTTTCCCCTCCTCAATGCTTAATGTCCTTCACTGTATTTGACTAGTCATAGTTAGTTGACTGGTTTACTACAAGCATCTTAACATTAATAGTTATTTCTACTGTATCTAATGGTAAGCAAAGTGATCCTACCTAGTTGCCTGAATTGCCTGCACTTCTATATGTAATGTATACAGCAATGTTGCCACCCTATTGTGATTTCCAAACGTAATTCTAAATTCACACATGCACTGAACTGAAATTTTACAAGGCTTCTGTGTGTGCAGTAACTCTAGCGTTAGCTGCTAAATAATGTTCTTTTAAGTCGACTATGGAGGGTGAACAGTGCCTTTATTATTTGTAAATGTTGAATTTGTGTATCCAAAAGCCATTTAACCGTACTCTTTGTGAGTGACTGGTTTACTCACAATGATTCCTGTTTAATTGAATTTTTCTTTGTGAAGGTTGATCCTCTCTCATCTCCTCTGGGGATAGCTGCTGAAAAAGGTCACACAGAAATTGTGGAGAAACTGATATCAGCTGGAGCTGTCATCAACTACCAGAACAAGGTATGAGGCAGAGCCTCACCTCTATTCATTCCAACCTGCTGACCCTTTTAAACTGGGGTCAAAGGTCACTCAGAGTTTTGTAGTTGGTGAACAAGGCAACAAATTACGTAGATGTTTGTGTATTGGGCATACTTTTCTTGTGTGACATATAGCTAAAATTTGACTGATAAGGTTTAGAACGTAGTCAGGCATATCATTAGAACAGACAAAATTGCGAGGACTCCAATGATGTTGGCTCTTTTCTATAATAATAATAATACTCAGGTGGCTGCCATAGCACTAGGGCCATAGACCACGCACCCAGAGTAATGGGCGGAACCGTTAACACACGAACATACACCATATGAACATGAGGTGTCTGTCTCACCTCCCAGACACCTCAACTCACCCCTTCCACCAGCGACACCCTGCAGGGGCTATCGCCGTATAACCTAACCTTTCTTAGCTCCCAAACATCCAAAATAAAATCTTTAACAAGGCCAAGCAAAGAACCAAAATTATCCTCCCACAGTTCACTACCCAATATAAAGGATGCTTTCCTGAAACTATCAAGCGACTGGAAATGCTCAAACCCATCATCCCCAAGCTTCCCCTGCAGGGCAACTAAGAAATTGCTCCTAAGACTACTATATGCTGGACACTCCCACAACACATGACTCACACTTTCACACTCATCATCACACAACAGGCATTCTTTCACCCCCTCCCTCCCCCTATGCCTGCCCAGTTCCTCATTTAGCCCATGCGTGCCTGACCTGAACTTAAACATTAATCTAGACCCAGCATCACTTTTCCCATGCAAGTACTTTTTGAACTCTACCACCTTGTTAAATGTCTTATACAATAACAGCTTTACTTTGCTATTTAGCCCCTCTTCAAACTTTCTAATCTCCCTCTCATTAATACTGTCCCCTATTATACACAGAAAGCCCTTCAAGGAGCAATCCCCATTTTGAATATCATGCAACCACTCTGCCTTGTCAAGACCTAATGACGAAAAGAGATCATCAATGACCTTACTCCAACCCTTCCTCTGCCTGCCTCTCCGTGGCTTAAAATTCCATTCCTGATTAAAAAGCTTCTTCGGATACCTATTGCCTGGCAATGCCGCTAACTTATACCACCACTTCAACTTATTCTTATCCCTACGCCCTTGTAACGTATCAAGCCCCATATCCCCCCTAACGGCTTCATTACATGTCTTAGACGAACACCCAAGAATGCGCTTAGCTGCTCCCAGCAAGCAAAGCAACGACAGCACCTTTTTTTACATGAATAAAAGGTGGACCATCCAACGACACTATGAAGAATGGTCTACTGCGGTGACAGCTTACTGTATACAAGAACAAATGCAGCACATTTTGGCGAGGGAACGCGAGAGTCAGAAGTGAACGGCATAGACGATTGCAAACTTGTTTTGTCTCTGTTGCATCAGTGTGATTCATCTGGTAAAGACCCTCATTGAGACGACTTGCTTGCAAACAACACGATACATGCAAAGGCAAATCCCACTCTGTGTGGGACACAGGAATTCATAACTCACAGGAACTCATAACGGAACATAATGAAAAGCACTAGAGTGCAAACCCTCGGCACTGGGCATGTACGTAGCACTGCGCGGTGAAATGGAATATTATGTTGTCCCGCCACATATAGTCAGTTTTCTCACTATGCTAGATTTGATACTTGATTTTGGTTGAACTGCATAGCTCCACAGTGCGGTGAATGGGAAACCAGTTGTCGAGGCACGTCATTGCTCATTTGCGTATTGGGTTTTCAGTAGTTAGGTGTGTAAGGTACTTGGACAACACTGGCATTGACAGTTATTTGATGCATGCCCACGTATCACCATCGCTTGTTGGACGCCTCCTATTATACCCTGGGTTGAGTAATCCAGTGCTGACCCAGGTTGGACTGATATAGTCTGCGTGTTAAACCTAACTGTGTCAAACCCTGCCTAATAAGCGGGCTGAACCCTGCAACTAAAGGAATGTGAAGGTCCATTATGCATGCAACCAGAGCTCACCTCACTTCGCAGACCAAGTACTGCACATATGTCTGCTGAGGATAAAAAACCACTGCCAGTTGGTGTAGCTCGCTCCCGTTCACCACTGAATCACAATAACGCATGAAGATGATGCACACTGTGAATGAGGAACAGGGTAGGCATAGTGGGAGGGAGGGGATGAAGGAGTGTCTGTTACAGGTTTTACCCTTGCTTTACATCTGAGGCATGATTTGTAGGTATCTAATTGGGGACTCCAACAATTTGTGCAGAGTGTATTTCAGCAGGTTGTGGGTGTTCGTTGCTGCTTGCTGTGACTCCTATGTCATAGATAGCTAATATTTCAGAGTCCTCCCTGGCTTTAGAAATGAATTTCTTTGATCCAAAGTCACGTACATGGAACTTCTTTAATAGGTAAGAAGATCCTACTGCCAAGCTGCCATTATCATCTTCCCATAAAGTGCATTTGGAAGATGTACTAGAATCGGCAATTATAACTTCTTGTATTTTTTCCAGTGGGTACTGTGATAGGGTCTAAAACGTTTAGGACCTTTATATTCACTGACACCTTTTCATATTCATCTTTTGATTCAAAACAATAGGTTTTTCTTCCAAATAAACAAAATCTGTTTAAAAATTCTTAGGAGAGGAAGTGATGGCAGTAGGAACCTTCAGCATTATTTCCATTCTTGGGCCACTTCTAGCCAATCATCTAGAAGAATTGGCTGTTGTTTATCCATAAACCTTTGAATTTTGCTTTGTTGTGACCTTTTGAGTCGAACAGTTGATTTTCCATCCGTTACAGTTCCTTCGAAGTAGTCGCTATTCCTGCCTTTCTTTACGGGAGATAGGGAGGAAACTACTGCATGAAGAGAGGCAGTACTAACTGGTTTCCTCCAAACTCTCAACTTCTTCAAGTTCCAATTTGCGCTTTGTTGGTTTGGATGCCATTTTTACCACTGTAGTAGTAGCAAAGAATACATAAAGTAGGTATGAAAAATCGAAATATTTTAGTTCTTTTGGTATTGCAGGATCAGAATAGTAGGTGTCTTGCACTTTGACTATTGAAAATATGTTACTGCCAGATGTATTCCTATAGTACACATGGTCTATCAGTGTGCCTTGAGCTGTTGTTGGGTACTGCACTAGCTGTTTGAAACTGAAAGTGGACATAACCTTCAAAATTGCAGTGTTTTGCTGATGAAAAATGTCCTCATTAAAATCTCTAATATATTGTGTATGGAGGAGCTAGTCTTTCCAGTGATCATGACGGTGTATGGACCACAATGAGGGCTTATGTCCACATGGTGACTGCATGAATCCATTGAATATGGCTAAACAGGGTATCACTA
>CASHTH010004094.1:0-23582 GCA_030341885.1 Geodia barretti | reverse complement strand
GCAGGAGCTGGAGATGACAGTAATAAATCTGATAGTTTTCCTGCAATTGCTGCCATTTCCCTGGATTTCACCTGTCATAGAGTGGAGGAAAAAATCATGAAGAAACTAAACATACACATGTATAGCACTAGATACGTACCTGTAAGGAAGTTGCTACTTCAGCCTGAAACGGGAAACTTCTCTACCCTGGCATCTGCAGCAAATCAAACTCATGATTTCTACCATACTTCTAACAGATCCCGTGTCGTAATTTCAACAGACAGCTTTCATCCGTGCTATTGATCTCAATGAAACAATTGAGCCGCCATAGGTGCATGCCTGTATTTGAAACGGTCCATTGTTGCAGTGGAAAGAGATTCAGTGATGCTATGTGGAAGAAGCGCAAATCAAAAACAACGCCTCTGCAGCTGTGAACAGGCAAGACAGAGTCTGAGGACACTCTGTTCTTTGATTTGGGTTTGGGAGAACATTTCAAAGGAATGCCCTGTTGAGGAGTGGTGGGGTACATTTGAAGCAAACGTGCGGTGTATGAGTTTAGGTGAACATGGTTGGGATGAAGTCAAGAGCATCAAAGACAGCATAAGCCAGTGGGAACGCAACTCCACTTGCCTCTAACAGACGGAAGGATTGATTTTCTGGGGTGCTATAAAGACTAAGTTGGGTTAGTATCGAATGGAGGTGAGTTGGCTATAACAAACAGCGACAGTCGACAGAAAAGGTAGCTGGCATTCCAGTTTCAAGATCCAACTTGACTCTGTGTTTTAGGATGTCGTGGGTGCCATACCAGCCAATGATAGAGTAGTAAACCTGCTCTGATACTAGAGGTACACTGGTAGTTATCAAGAGTGCCCACCCTCTCTGTAGCCTGTCCAGGCCAGTATAGCCGAGTTCCACCTCACCACCCAGTGCTAAGTGCAGACGCCACCTATCTGTCACTGGAGACACAGTGCAGATGAAGACTTGACCATCGGAAGACTGGACTGAGTGCAGTACTGACAGAGCCTGATTTAACTCCATCAGTGCAGAGTCGACAAGTTTCAGTTGACTTTGGGCCGTGCGATTTCTTTGGCCAGTCTTATTGATGGAGTCCATGTTCTCCCTCATCTCTCTACCAATGTCTAGTCTTTTCATCACCTTCACCGTGTCTTTGCATGACTCAAGCTGAAACCTAAGCAGCTTGCCGTCACTACTGATGGCGTGTAGCACTGCAGCCTCATGAGAGATGGTGGGGAGGCCCCTGTGATAAATGACATACATGTTGCAGAAACAGGACATGGAGAATTGAACTGTGACCTAGGGACCACAACAGAAGTAGTAGAACTGGCATCTAAATCCACTGACTTTAAAAGGCAAGAAGGCTCGAGGCAAATGCGGTATATTCCACTCGTGTTACTGTAGACAAAGCTATGCCGTTCCACAAGGAAAGAGGAGAGGATTGGTCCGGTAACACTGAACTCGGCCACCAAAGGAGCCTCTCTCCCTTTCTCTGCCTCAGTCAAAAGCACCAACTTCCCTAACCTCCCGACAACAAGCAAGGAATTGGCTGATGAGTCTTCACTTTGCTGATGTTCAGGATGCGTAGGCAAACACAGGGGGTGAATGGCAACTACAGGTTGGCCCAGGTTACACAAGGTATTATTGGATAAAGAGGCACCTGATTCAGCAGAAGAAGGGGTGCAATAACCACGTGTGTCGAGAAATAAAACTGCACCACTTTGGGTCCCAACGACGGCGACAATTGACCGAGCTAGAGACAACTCGAAACCAAAAAGCTGACGGAAGAAAACGTCCGAGGCAGACGAGGCAATACTCAATGTTGAACTGTCACTCTTCACAGAAGACTGGGAGCGGAGAAGAGATAAAACAGGCCTGTAGGCTATAGTTGTAGATAAGAGTCCCTTAGAAGGCACACTGCAAGACCCTATCTCATGTCGAAAGAGTACGCCATTGGAAAACACTGGAAGCTTATGTTCACCAAACAGGGTAACGGAAGAAGACTGATAGACATTGAGAACAGAGCAATGCTCCTTCCTTGCAGAGACAATGAGCTTGTCATTACAGACAAAGGCAGAACAGATGCTCCACTGACAAACAGGGAAAAGGAATAAACTAACTGAGACATCGCGCCCATCAACAGCTTGTGCTGGAGCTGATATGTTGTCACAAGTCTCTCCAAACAGGGACGAGAGAATATCAGCACTTTGAGCCTCTGTTGGAACCCTGGAAATCGCACTGTAAAGATGAGGTACATACAGATGAAACATTCGCAAGAAATTTGCAGTAGTTGCATACGTAGCTTACAGTTTTATGGAAAGGGCAGAAATGTGCCCATTGCTGAGGCAGCAGAGTGCTAGCGGCTGCTGGGACCCTGAACAAAGTAGGGGGCTCACATGAAGCACAGCAGCAGTGTCGTAAAACTTCACTGAGACCTGAAATGCAGTTAGGGCAGTTAGCTATCAACAAATCGGCTGCATTGTAAAAATGAGACTTTACCACTTTCTCAGATATGATGAAAAACAGAAAGGAGGATCCATTGGCAAGAACTGAGACTGGGCCGTCATTAGTTTCAGCTTCAAAGCAGGAGGGAATCACTTTGCACACTTCAACCTGCATCATGCATCATGATCCAACATAGCGCGCCTATAAAATAAGCGCACTTAGTGCTACCGTATAGATATTTACCTCAATTGAGCGAAAGAGACGCGAGAAATATTGAACTAAAACGTGTGTCGGAGGAGACTGTGCTAGGACAAGCAAAGGAAGTGATGGAGTCTCTCCACTCGTTTGTAAGCCAGCGACAGCAAGGTCTTCTCCCACGTAACGTCTTCTCTAGAGCCGTCAGAGGTATATACAATAGCTGCACAACCTTCCTGCTCAGCAGTGGAGCAGTGGTGAACGTACACCTTTGTTCTGCAGATTCCTTGTATCTGGTGAAGAGACTGACAAATACTAGAGTACTGGAGGGACATAACGGATGTGTGAGTTTAGTGGCATATCTGTAGAGAATTTTCCAGAAAATTCATACACAAGACAAACATTTCTACAACTTTTTAATTGCAGTGCGGGTATGTGAGCTGTCGGTTCGCTATAGTGGTGATCTGTAGAGAGCATTCAATAGTATTACGCACAGAACGTTCCTACAAAGGTGTTATTGTTAATTGCAACACATTAGCACATGTGGTACGATGTATGTGAGCTGTATATGTAGCTGTTTTGTCCGTGTTCCAGGTTAACTCTGTGTCCTGGAATGAGACTGGGACCAGGCTGATATCAGGATCTGATGACTGCCACATCAATATCTATGACATGGCCACTGGACTGGTACATACAGTCTGTCATCTTACACCCTAAAGCATGTAGGGATGCGTAGCCCTTGGTCACATGAATCAACCCACGGTGGACATGATTATACCACTTGCTTTTGTGCATGTAGTACCTCTCTAGCTCTTCATCATTTGTTTCTGCACAAAAAGTAAAGTAAATAGGATTTTTGATGTAAGGTTAATGATTTTAACGTTTCATCTTACAGTTATAGCTCCTCATAATTACTGCCGTTCCACTCCCTGCTTAATGTACATACGTTTACCTTATCCACAAAGATGTGTATGCCAGTTCCTTTCATACTGAGGGTTTTGCAGTTCAGTGCTTTCAGGTGTAGAATGCCAAACACTGACCACTTTGTGTGCCATTGGTTTTGCTGTAGACGTGTCACTCATTTCACACAAGTCACCAGTCCAACATCTTCAGTGCCAAGTTCCTCCCACAGACTGGGGACTGTAAGGTCAGCAGGTTTAGTGCATTAATGACGAGCAATTGATCGCTGCTCTAAACAAAACTTTAGCTCACTTTTCGATTTTTCGCTGGTTAATAAGAACTCTTGGGGACCATCAAATTTCACTTTTTCAGTAGCTTGATGTATGTATGTATGTAACTATATAACGACACATTTTCTTGGCTGGCAAACAAAATTTCAGCAGTTTTGTGCCTATATTTACGTAACATTATACTAACTGAACAGTGATCATGCATAATAATGAAAAATTCGTGCAATTCATATGACTCTGTGGGCTTGCTTCTATTGCCTTTTAAAGTCGTTCATGTTAGAAGAGAATGTTCTGCTACAAAAAATGTGTGTGTGTGACTCTCTTTTGAACAAAGTTCTGCTGTTTGAAACACGTCACTGTATGACGTCTGTGCAGGCAGTGTCGTGTGCAGGGATAGGTTCAGTGGAGGTGTCAGAGCTGAGTCCGTACGGAGACTATGTGGCCCACCAGTTCAAGTGTCAGTCCTCCATCACCTACCAGGTGAGCCCCTGTGATGGCCGAGTCTCATGTACTGGTTCATGAGAACGTGGGTCAAGAGTACTCCTACTAAGTTGTGCTTGAAAAACCTCTGGATAAGGTTAACTTTAAACGCAACTTACGACATCAATCTATGCTTTATCATGTAGCTCCTCTTTAGCTCTATTCCTTGCGATGTGACATATATGTTCTATGATGTTGAGTTTGAGGAGTTGGGTTTAGCTGTCCGTCATGTGCAGCAATCACGCACTAACAGTCCGCCATGTGTAACATCACGTAATGCCATGTAAACCTACATCGACTGGGAAAGAGACTACTTTGTGTGTGACTAAATGTGTCTACTTGCTCATATGTGCAACGTCATGCGATGTAAAGGTATAAAGATGAACAAACCTCCCATAGCCCCATACATCTATGATGCTGGGTACCATGCCCATCCCGTACTACTGTACTTAGTGATACACGTATGGATGAGCTGGGTATATACAAGGCTACTACCAACTGTTCTCTACAGGTGGCCACTAGTCCAGGCTGTCCTCACGAGTTCTTCACATGTGAGGAGTTGGGAATGGTCAGATTGTACGACCTTCGGACCTCCAGCTCCTGCCACTGTGACGGCAACTGCAACCGAGTAAGCTCTCACTTCTATGTATGTACATTGTGTGTGTGTATCTATCATTGGAGGTGGAGTCACCTTGGTACACTGTCAGCTTCTTTGTTAATGTATTCTGTGCCTTGCATCTGCCTTGCAACCTCATTTCTTCACTTGCAAAGGATTCACACACTGTTACTGTATCTCTCACATTCTTCACTCTATGTTTTTCTACCCACCGCCTACTCTGCAAATGTAGCTCTTTTATACTCTCTCTTTCCTCCCTCTCTTCCCTTACTCTCTTTCTTTTTATCTCCCTTTCCCCTTACTTTTTCGTGTTTTTCTGTTTCTCTATACTTTCTTTTTTCCTCTCTCTCTCATACCTTAATATTTCTCTCTTTCTGTCTTAATTTTTCTGCCCCCCTCCCCTTTCCTACTCCCCTGGCCTCAGAGTATGCTGTGCAGGTTCCCCAGTGCGGTGACGTCCATGTGGTCCATCCTCTAGAGCCTCACTATGTAGTGGTTGGACTGGGAGATGGGACACTTCGTCTTCTCGACAGACGGCGCAGCGACACCTGGCAGGACCCAGCACCTGACTCACCACTCCAGATACTTCATGCCTGTGTCTGTGTCCCAGTGAGGCCTGTAGCAGGTGGGGCGGGGCTAAGGTCTTCGCCAGCCACACCTCCTCCGCCCAGCCCCAGAGCTGGGGGAAGTTCTGTAGGCTCTCTGCTAACAGTGGACCAGTCATCACTTTCACTAGTGGAGATGTCTGCAGAGGTGAGCAAAGAGGTGGTTGTGGGTTAGTGCTGGGGAATACTGGAGGCTAGCTGACTAAGGCTAGGTTCACAATGTCAAATTGCCCTGTAGTGCACTACTGCGTTGCCGTGCTACAAGGATAGAATCTCTTTCATCTTTGCGGCACAACGCAATGGGGCATGATGATGTATATATAACTGAACCCAGCCTCATCGTGAGAAGTGTCAGCAAACCTATAGAGGTACTAGTATGTTTCAACTGACACTGGCCAACATCTGACTATGGAATTAACCTAAATGTACCTATGTTTTCTGGACGGTTTTCTTCAAAAAAACAAAAGACATTATTTTGTTTACTGTTACTAACCAACTGACATAATACGTAGCAAAGGACATCGGCCAAGCAAAGTTGCTATTTTTTCGCTGCACCTCAGGTACGACGAAATACAAGACAGACATCTACATGGAGTGTGACCGATCCATCACCACTGACGACAGCAAGCCAGTCTTCCAACAGGTAATGTATGCGTAATGTAGTAGCATGCACGGAATGTAGTGAAGCAGTTAGGGGAATGTGCATAGTATGGTCTTTTGAATGTGCAGCAAGTACACCACAGTCAGCCCCCTCCCCCTCCTTCCTCAATTGCTGAGTGGGGTAAAACCCTGTGTCTTCTTCAAGTGCTCTGTGGGTAAAACCCTGTGTTTATGCTAAGAAGTAGCATATCAAAACTGCTTTTGTTTTCATGTTTCAATCTTCAGCGTGGCTTATGCACATGTATGTACAATTATGAATGTTGTTGGTTGTGTGATGACTGCAGAGCATGTCAAGAGGCTGTACGAAGGTGCTGTTCTGGTCCAGTCCATATGCGTGTCACAGTGAGAGGACCAGCTGTACTCACACTGCGGGGGACAAGTTCTTTGACTTCACTCCACTCCAGGCTAACCCTGGGGAGATGGCCTGGAAGACACAGCACAAGTAACATAACCTTAGACCTTAGACACATACACATGTGTGTAGTTGCTATTGTATGCCATAATGGACACACCACAGGTAACCTTAGACACATACACATGTGTGTAGTTGCTATGGTATGCCATAATGGACACACCACAGGTAACCTTAGACACATACACATGTGTGTAGTTGCTATTGTATGCCATAATGGACACACCACAGGTAACCTTAGACACATACACATGTGTGTAGTTGCTATTGTATGCCATAATGGACACACCACAGGTAACCTTAGACACATACACATGTGTGTAGTTGCTATTGTATGCCATAATGGACACACCACAGGTAACCTTAGACACATACACATGTGTGTACAATCTCTGTTGCTAGCCTACTCAACTAAGGCTAACCCAATGCAATAGCTATAGTACATGCTGTACAAACTAGAAAGAAGGCTTGATGAACACAGGTTGTGAACTGAGAAGAGAAATATTCTGAGTGTTCCGCTATGTTCATACACACGAGGAGATATTGTCAGGAATCTAGAGCACATTTGCTAATATGAGCATGATGAGTTACTCTCTGTTTTCTATATAGCGGAGATGAGTACTATGTCAACTTGTGCGGATCAATTCCAGATTTCACTGGTGAGCATCCCCAGCATCCATACTCAACACACACACACACACACACACACACACACACACACACACACACACACACCACGATCTCTCTCTCTCCCTCCTCCCAGGTTGTGACCCAGAGACTGCAGTCTGTCTGCACACGTCAAAGGGAGGATGGTTGAATATTGGAATGACCTCCACTCAGGAGATTATTGGAACTAGTGAGACATCTCCCACTGCCCCTTTCCCCCCTTCACTTCATTCACTGTACTTCTCTCTGTCCTTTATTGGCGAGCAAAGCGAGTCTAGTCGTATTTGTCTTGATGCAGGCTTTTTTTCTATACTGATCTGTGACAAGCACTGCACATCCCCTAATGCTCTACGTGATTCTAACTATACTTTTGCGCTAACCAAAAATTAGTTGCATTTGTTCTATAGTAGGTATGCAGCACCACGTTTTGCTTTTGGATGTTTTGTGGGCTTGTTCAAGTTGATCCAAGGAGGGGAAAAGTATAAACGAGATATAAAACTCTGTGTTATAACTTCAAATACAAGAGAGTGGAGGGTTGATAATGGGGAGACCCACCCTAAATGAACTCCTATAGAAGTATTTTCACATGATATGTTTTATCGTCTATTTCTTTGCAGCTGATGATCACATTCAGATCAAGTTCAGCGGGAGACACAAGTGTAGAGACGCGACCTCTCATGTCACCATTGACATGAGTTGTGGCCTCTCTGGCCTAACACTGGACAGGTCTGCTTATATTATACCACACTGGGTGGATATGTACATATGTACCTGTACCTCTGGTCTTACCTTGTCTTGTTCACTTCTCTATACTTAGAAATGATGAGAACCTGTGTACTTATGAGTTCTTGTGGAGCACACCTTACGCCTGCCACGTGGAGGACACGTGAGTTTGCAGGCCTCTTATTTCCTTGTATATGAATGGGTGATGTAATAGTAATAGAGTTGTAGTCTAAGTTATGGACTATTTATTTCCCATGTGTTCTGTAGGATTCAGAAATGGACAAAGTGTGAAGATCAGCTGAAGTCAAATGAATATGATGGACTCGTTTTTCTACCAAACAAACTAAAGAGCTCTGACGGGTGTGTAATGTGTGTGTTGATACTAAGGTGTTGAGATGGTGGATCTGGACAATAGAGTAATGGACCATCCGAGAAATGTTGCCGATTATGATGTGTAATTAATGAAGGGTTACCATTACAGGATTGGGCAAGCAGGGTTGTATTAATGGATACTAGAGTGTTGGGATGGTATGGACCATCCGAGAAATGTTGCCGATTATGTGTAATGACGGGTGTGTAATGTACATTATATGTTGATACAGAGTGTTGGGATGGTGGATCCTCAATGAATGGTGATCTGTTGTTATCTGTGTGTGTGTCTGTGTCCCCAGGATGTCGGTAGTGGAGGGAGACTCAGCTCAGAGGACGTTCCACGTCAGTCTGTGTGGCGGCAACTCCCACTGTACTCACGGCTCCTCCGTCTGCTACACCAACAGCTCCGGACTCACCACCAATGTCGCCACCTCCTCTCTCCAGACCATCATGACTCAAGGTTAGACACATCGAACTGTCTCTCTCTAAACCAATCACAGCTTCGACTTGTTTCTCTCAACCAATCACACGCTTCGAATAATCTCCTTGTTACTTCATTTATGACTAAGTTTTGAGTCACCAAATATGTTGTTTACTCAATGCATAGAGTATGCCATAAGAAGAACAGGTTATGATCATGGCTAAGAATAATGGAAAATGCTGATCAACAGATTTCAAACATGCCCACAATAGTGTGCATTCCCTGACATTGGAGCCACACCTTTTGTCTGCTGACTGAAGGGTTGTCGAGTTGCTTCAGGACTCAACACTTATTCTTAAATCCGAATCTTAATGTATATACACTTTTTGTAAACTAAACATCACAGGGAAAGATAAAGCTAAAAATGTGCATGCGCAAGGCCAAGGCGATGTAAAATCTTAGTTTGGCAAGCAAAGTTTGAAGTTAGGTGCCAACGCGACACTCTAGCTCTAACCCACCATGACTGTGTATAGGAACGTCGATGTGGATTCAGATGAACTCAACTGACGGTTTCTCTCACGCTATTGTCAATGTGGAGTGTGTGGACGACAGTGCTGACGTCAGCAGAGCTGAAACTGTGAGCAACTGTTTCTTAGCAGTGAAACAAGGTTTGAGAGTGAATGTCTCCACAGATGGAGTTTGTGAAAGTCACTACGTCGACCGCTGGCAGTGAGAGGCACACATTCTATCACTTCAACATGTGGACCAAGAAAGGCTGCTCCTTGTAAGAACACTGCAATTAGCAACAACCTGTGAGATTGTGTGCGTTTGTGTCTTTGGATCTTAGGCATTACTACGTAGGCATGGATTTACACAAAATACTAATGAGTTCTGGCAAATACTGGGAAACATACATAAATGGGTGGGATCCAAAATGCTAGCATTGTATGTGGAATTGGCTAACTGTGTTACTGTAGGCCATGTGCATCTTGCCAGTGCTAGTAAGTAAGATATTGAGTTACAAGTTCTCTGTTAAGTGCATGCATATAAGAGCTGGCACGGATAACTTTCTTCACCAGGTTACCACAGAGTAATTAATCCTCACTCCCCATCTCATGCCTGGTAGATTCAAAGAATGGTTCAATAATGTTTCTCTGCAGCTCTACACCAACCACAGCACCGTACACTCCCACCAATCATCACAAGAGTACAGATAATGGCGGAGACCACAGTGGTGGCAGTGGTTCGTCTGGCTCTGGTGGTACATCATCGACCGTTGTGGCTCTGTTGGTCACACTAGTGGTACTGATGGTAGCCGCCATCTTTCTTGGCTTTATCTTCTACAAGAAAGAGAGACGGTAAGCTAAGAAGGAGGACCCCACAGTCTGTAGCTCATTAGATTGTGTTCCTTGTAGGGATAGATTTATTAACTTGTTCAAGAACAAGTCTTCTGAACCGGTCAAGTATGAAAAGGTTAGTAACAATAGTGTGCAGTGTACATAAGATGTGCCTCTCTAAAAAAAACTGGGATCTGGAGAAGAAGTTGGGATTAAGACTGAAGAGTCTGTGGTGGATTGTTTGTCCTTTTCTCCCCACGAAATTGGCAGAGAAAATGGCCATTAACCACAAGTTTGCATTTCCTATGCTGTGATACAACTACACAAAACCACAAAACTCAAAATCAAGACCTAACTCAAACTCGTGATTTGAAGCTGCCCCAAATTAATACTGGGGCCATCTTTTCCCAAGACTATCTTAACTTGCCAAAACCTCACTCAGCTAAGTTTGTAGCTAGCCACCCAGTGTTTCTGCTCTATACTGTGCAGTTACCAATGACTCTTACCGAGGAGACTTCTCTACTGGAGGAGGGTAGTAGTGGGAGTGAACATGGGGAGGGGAGTGGGGAGGAAGAGGGGGAGGGGGGAGGAGGGGAGGGAGGGAAGAGAAGACCCCGTGACCAAGACGAAGAACTCCTTAATTTATAGTGGTACTTAGTGTCTCTCAACTGTACACATCCTTCACTGCCATTGTTTTAACTATCCTTGATCCAGTATTGCTTTTTGCTGGAACAATTCAGCACAATTTTCCAAGTCAGCAAGAACACGTTCGCTAGTGTATGTCCGCTGTCGTATTGTGGTACTTTGATGACTAGCTACGCTTGATTATGTTAATAACCAAGATATTCAGGTAATAAACAGACACATGTAATATCAGTTAAGGTTAGAGTACAATGTTTCTATTGCTGCTTTGACCTTCCTTTTAACTTTCCTTTTCCCAGTTCTCCATAGAGTTGCTCGTAATGCACGAATCTTCAAGTATCGTTTGTAATCTCCTTTTGGAACCTTCTTTCCCTCCACCACTTCCTCTTTTTCTGTGGAAGTCTCAGGATACTGTATATAGGAAATATGGATAATGTGTTTCCTACAGCCCAATGCATGTGTGGGTGAATCCAATGCATGTTTGGCAAACAAGCGTGAAAGCCAAAGCTGAAGTAAACTTTAATTTGTAGCCTCATTCACAGGCCTCCCCCGATGCATGTATGTTTATATGAAGTGACTGTTGGACTGTCCTGTGTGCGCCATGCGTCGCGTATACGTATATACATAATGCAGAAGGCCAGGGAAAGATGTTTAGGTGCCCTGGTAGCTTAGTCGGTAAGAGTGGTTGCCTAGAGAGCAGAGTGTCGTGAGTAGAGTCCCACCTACGGCAGCTCTTCCTTTTTTCAGGAAAAAATAATTGTCCTGGGTGTAGTTGACTTGTTTTTGCTTAGCCTTAATTTGCCATTCTACTTCACCTTTGTTATTGTCACATGCAATATGCATCATCCACTGTCATAATGGCAACACTTTGAGACATGGGTATGTATGGTAGGATAGAGAAGCTATGTCTTACCTCCACATCAGTGGTGCGATCTGGCTGGTTTAGTTCATTGCAGACATCAGGAAACTCATTAGTAGATGCAACGCCCAATGCTGTCACACCCGCCTACAGTAGTGACAGATAGTCAGATAATAATTATATTGACGTATTTGGCAAGTGAAGTGAGCAGTTTTATTTTCGAGTGTTTTATGCATAATTCGAGAATGGCTCAGACCACACAGTGGTTGCAAGCTATTCAGAGTTGTATGAGGAAGGTGAGGTTGAAATATCAACGGTGTATGGGCAGTTTTCCTGCTCAAAGAGCTAAATTTAGTAGCAATTACGTAATGACTTCCACATTTCCGGGGGTGTGGCTTCATTACGAACAACTATAAAATGCCCGACAATTCCTTGCAACCTTGGCCTTTGGATTAGCTCCTCATACTGCATGGTCTTTCTCCTCACCCGTTGCATATATACCAGCAACATAACCCAACCCTTAGCTTATACTCCTCATCTTTCACCCTACAGGAGGGTGGGCGGGACCGTTGATATTTCAACCTCACCTTCCTCATACAACTCTGAATAGCTTGCAACCACTGCGTGGTCTGAGCCATTCTCGAATCGTATTTCGGAAGGCTCGGTCTCATATCAACGGTGTTGTTTGTCAAGCCTACTAGGCTTCCCCATGGATTTCTTTGCTAAGCTCAAGAGCTTCGCTCTTCCATTACTCATTACTCAAGGATCAAGAGCTCCGCTCTCCCTTCTCGATGCGACCCACACCGTGTCTGATATCAGTGGTAGAGAGCACCGCTCTCCCAAACGAGGGATCTTCTGTTGGTTTGTAATAAAACCTCTGAAACACAGACTCAGAACTCCAGTCCGCAGCCTTTAGTATAATTATCATTAGTCGTAATCCCCAAGTTTGCAGCTGCTGAGGACGATGCCCCTCCGTACCGAGTGGGCACTAAACACAGAGGTATCAATTCCTGCTGCTTCCAGCAGAGATTTAAGCCATCTAGCTATGGGTGCTAGATGTAACTGCGCTTGTATGGGTTAATGAGAGCCAGAGAAATAACCTCAGTTCGTCTCCCCTATAGGGAGCTGTACGGTCCTCATAGGCCTTTAGAGTTAGACATAGTCCAGGGTCATGTGGGAAGGAAGGGAAGAAGAGGTGCTACTTGATTGGCTTCCCTTGTCTAGATTGCTTAGCCAGGCTGCTTGCGGTGTGAAAGCCACACCTTCTGGCTTATACCGCTTCCCATGTAAACTAGCTGAGATAGATCAAGCTGACTAGAGGGCGTGTCAATGCCAGCAGCATTGCTGTTTCCAACTCAACTGTTTCAATGACAGGGGGCATTGCTCCCCCATGATGATATATTATGACAGTACTGTCTGTACATTCCATGTACATGTATAACTAGCAGTGGGGGTCTATCATTAAAGACACCTTTCATCAATCTGTAACGAGGGGTGTTGCCCTACTGTATAGCCATCTATTCTCTCATGCACCGATGAGATGGCAGAGTCGAGCTATGCCACTTGCCAAAGAGTGAGTCGTAAGACTGTTGTCTTATATAGTCCTTCCAGGACCGAGCATGAGTGAGGTAGCTTCCTCCGAAAGTCTTGGTCTCGGTATCTCTCCCTGAGATATGCCATGCGGCTAGCTGAGGGACGAGCTCCTCCGGATTTCTCTGTTTCAGCATTATCTGATGTGATTGATAGACGTGGTATTGCAAGTAGCCTTTGCAGCTAGTAGAGAAGTAGTAGGGTACCATGGCTGTGTCTTCCAGACTGGTGACACCAGAACAATGTGAGCCTTGTCCATTGCATCTTTGGACAGTACCCGCCCATCCTATCAGACGCAAAGGGTGGGTTGGCTATAGATACTCTTGTTTGAGACCAGTCCGGCAGGAAGGCATTGGTTGGACCACTGCATAGGGATCTGGCGCCAGCTGGAAAAAAGGTGGGGCATGCGCCGTCAGAAGAGATTCCGAACAAATCCATCTCTATTGGGACCGGAAAAGGTGTGTGATCCTGTTGAATATGACCGATCTATCATAGTTCCGGAGACTCCGCAATCCGCTATTACTTCAGGACACCCGGTAGATGTTGGGCTATGATGGGAGATTCCTTTCCAGGCACCATCCAAAGGCTTCTTTGCCAAGTCCACCAATTCCTGGAGACTGTTCCTCCCAGGTGGGGGGTGGGGTGTTTGTTTGAGTATGCCACTGCCGTCGGTATTGAGGAGTAATGAACATCCTGGATTGTTTTTCAGGAATGCCTTGACGCTTAGTGTTGTAGCTAGAAGTTCAGGCAGTTTAGGTGCATTCTGCTTTCTGCCGGACCATGGACCTCCGGTCCTCTGGTTCTGATGTTGCGCTCCCAACCTGTCGAGAGGCCTCGAATCTATTGTCATGTCTATTCCTTCTTGAGGAGGATTCCCATTCCAATTTACCATGGGGTGTACACACTCACTTCATCCCCAGGGGAGGGGAACCTGTGCTCGGTATCACTGGAAATGTTGATTCAGTGTGGCCTGCCAGGGCCATCTGTAAGTGGCTATAAAAGAGTGGCGCGGTGGGAGTTACTTGCAATGTTGCATTCATCTTCCCCACCAGCCGGGCAAGGGACTCTCCCCGAAGCCCGAGTGAATCCGCACGGATTTTCTTTATCTTTACATGGGGAGTTTCAACTCCATTGTACTGTGGTCTACTGTCAAGCCCAGGGAATTCCTACTTGGGATGGATCTGCACAGATTTTTCTGTTGAACACCAGGCATTGCCAGAAAGAAAGTTACACTACTGCCTATGAATGTCGCTTTGCTTGTTCCTGGGACTCCGCAGGACAAGGGATCTGTTATGTATGCTATCAGGCGTACCCCCATCTCCGGAGGAAGCTAGCGCTGTGGCTTAGGGTCTTGGGTGGTTTGTAAAGACAAGGGAGCCGATGAAAGGCCCGATGGGAGGCAACTCGGAAAACTGATAGTATTCCCTGGGAACATGAACCTTCAAGTTACTTGTGGTGGGATTATGATGAGGATCGCAAAGTATCGTCCTTCAGGTCCCAGTGCCAACCAATCCTCCGGATTGAACTACGCGTTCCTCAAGGTATGGATTCCCTCCATCGTGAATGATACGTTTGTGAACGAAAACTGTTCAGAGCTTTCAGGTTTCTCACTGGTCTTGAAATCCGTCCTTCTTTGGGACAAGGAACCAGGTTTGAGTAGCGTGAAACCCTCCACGAGGGTTGTGTACTCTACTATGCGCTCCTTTGCCTAGAGTTTCTGCAATCCTCCACTATTAACTGACTCTGTTCCCACGGTATTGTGGAGGTTGTGTGGGAGCATGACCTTGCATGGGGGGTTACCACAGGAAATCTATCTGAATAACCAGTTAAGGGTGTTTTTTTTTTAAAACCCCATGGGCCCACTTTTATAACCGTCCAGGTGCTTATGTGGACCACTGGCCGTCCCCTGTGTCGGAGGTCTGCCGCTCCGCCCTTCGAAAGTCGGTTTGAAGCCCCCCCCTGCTTTCTTGCTGATGGTGGACCTCATCGCCTCACTGCTCCATAATGTGGACACATTTGTCTATCCCATGGATGTCCGATTAGAGGGGTGTTCTGTATACTAACTACCATTCTCTTGTACTCTTCTTGCAAACTCCGTGCCGAGAGAGAAAAAGTTGTGACCGCTCCTTAAAGTGTTGATCGTCTCCGCGATTGGGAGAAGAGAATGGCCTGTGTCAGGTCTCTCACGCATCTTCTCGCTCTCGGAGGTGTAGTAAGTGCTGCATTGGCATGCCAATGACTGCAGGCCCGACTTCACCGCCTGGATCACCTCCTGGTGATCCAAAGTAACCCTTTGTGGATGATGGTGGTGTACCTCTAGAATGGCGGTGAGGGTGAGAGGTGCCAGGGAGCAGGGAGTCTAGTCTAGCAGCAACGTCTGACCACTTTGATCAGCAGCTTGCGCAGCGCGAAGTCTCCTACTTCAGCATTGTGGTCCAGCTGCGCTGGTCTAGTTTCTGGCACACTTGGGCAAATTCTTAATCCTTCTTTCGGAATTAGGCCACTCTCCGAGTGCACTTTTCCCGGAGGAATTTTCCTGTCCTCTCCGACACCTCCGTCAGTTTGGTGTGGAGACTATCCTCAGTCTCAGAATCGCTAAATGCAACTCCGCAGAATAGTCCATACATTCGGACTCCGAGTCCGACATTCGACTCCGAGCCGATTCGGCACCCAGGACCTGGCGGGAGTGGCGAGCGGGCATTTTCCCTTGCAACTCCGTTGTCGGCGGGGAGACGCGCGACCCCGGATTCTCCGAGTCGTCGTCGCCAGTGCCCTCGGCTTCGACCCTTCTGTCTGTGCCGAGGAGACTGCGATCGCGACTGCGACGATTCTTCGTCGCTCGATGTGGATGATGGGGTTGGCTCTCCGTCTACGAGCGTTGGAGCACCTGCACGGTTTGCAGGTGGCAGGCCTCGAGCCAGTGTCGTTCTGCAGCCTCGGTCGTGTTCCCCTCCGGGTGACCGGGGCTCTGTGGGTGCCTTTGCCACGTTGCGCCTCGTCGAGGTCTCCGCCTCATGAAGCGCTGCTCGCACTCGGCGAGCCTCGTTTCCTGTAGGGTTTTCACCTCGCGCTCCAGATAGTCGAAACGCTCCAGCAGGGTCTTCAGGAGCGTCGTTGGGTCATTACCAGATTCGGTTGTCGATTCCATTGCAGATCGATTGCACCGTCTCGAACGTTGTAAATACCGCTCCGAGCTAAGAAAAAGGCCGAGTGCAAGGAATTGTGGGGCATTTTCTTGGCGAGCCGGGAGCGAGCTAACCTAGTGGTCCGAACGGGACCGCAATTTATATACGTCCATGTGTGTCGTCTTCGTCGTACGTCGTGTAAGTGTGCATGCGCGGCTTCGTTACATATGCACATGTGTTAGTCTGACAACTGTGGCAATGACCATGGATCTTCAGTCTAAGAGGATGGCCTTCGTCGTCGAAGAGAGAGGAAGAGAACGTCGTGCTCCGTGAGACTCCTGAGCAGAGAGAGGCTCGGCTTTCTCACGCCGACTGCGTGATAGGGAACGGGCAAGGGAACGCCTCACCGCCGAAACAGCGATAAGAAAGAAGAAAGGGAAGCACGACTAGCAGACGTCGTGTACAAGATAGAAGCAAAACACGCTGCAGAAATGGAACAGGCCAGGCTCGCACAGCTCCGAAGCTACCATGCAGACGAATTGCTGCCGAGTCCGGCTGAGGAGAGAGAAGCGCCGCCTACAGCTGTTACGACACTAACCAACAACAACGGATTGCCTCAGAGACTCCACAACAGACTGAAGAAAGACGTCAGCGTGACCGAGAAAGTCACATGCAGCATGCAAGTACTGCCACTTCAACCCAACCTCAACTTCACCAGCCAATTGTCCAATTAAAGATGAGCAAGTTCCATTCTGAAATGGCACCTGCCGTGAGAGATTCCCTGGCTTGACTGTCCGGATGACTCCATCTGGTACAGAGTGTTTGCGTTGTGTTCAGGACAAAACACAGTCCTAAAGCTTACTCATCACTGAACAACATGGACCCTGGTCCTCTGCCAATGAATTATCTGAAGTGAAGATTGTTATGATTGACCACACTATGTAATGATTGTCACACCTATAGCAAAGAAAAACACTATTATCAGATGCTGTTTACTTCACATTTTTGCAGGGTCTGACACAGGTGGAAGAGATGCTCATCTCTGCAGTGATGCCCATCATGTCACTGTACAGACTGCCACAGGGATGGTACGGGTACACAGAACATGTAGTCAACCTGCCACAGGATGTGGCTCCTTCGCCAGAGTTTGCCCACGACTGCCTTCTGACCCTGATGTCATTGTCGTGAGGAGGGAAGGAGCCAACCAGACCCATCGTTACTTTTGAGTAAGGCGAAGTGTAGTTCACAGAGCACAGCAATGGCTGGTTATCCACAACCAGTACTATTGATCTTGGGTATAGCATCGACACCACAGCTTGGAACAGCTCCACAAGATGGAAATGTTTCTGACTCGTATCAATCACTCAAGAGACCTTATCCTCAGACAGTTGTACCAGCACATCAACAAGTTGACAGCACTTCTAGGGATATAACCAATGATACATTGGATGATGACCATCTGCAACAGTCATTCGTTCCTATTGCTGTCCCCTCAATGACGGAGCAGGAGGCAGTGCAGCAGTCAGTAGATCAGCGTCAATCCAGCTCCTCCTCCCACACACCTCTGATGTGGCCCTCCATTGGTGGAATGCCACTCAATTAGTTCACCACCGAGGGCTACTTCACCTGTGCCTTCCCCACCCTTTTCCCCACAGGAGCAGCTGACTTCCTCGGCCAGCGTCAAGTCCCAGCCCCTAGTTACTCCCTTATTTGCGTGCGGTGGTTTGTGGGCGGGCGTGAGCTGCCTGGCTATCTACTATGGCAAGGATAGAGATTGGCTCAAAGCAGACACAGAAAACTGTCTTGTGGAAAAAGAAAATCAAGATATCAGTTATTTTGATCAACATTTTGTACAGATCATGTTTTGTGGGATACATTTCCTACATGAAATGCTGTTGAACTTGTTGAAAATCAACAGAAGAAACAAGGTTTCATATCATGTTTCTTTTGTTAGCTCACGAGGTTCATATGAGAAATCAGGAACCTCGTACTAACAAATCTGATTGGTCGATTCGGTGTGCGTGTAGAGTGGGCGGAGCCCTTTTCCGCTAAGCACCGGCGGACGACAAGCAGGTGCTGTATATAGCTTCTGCCTACCGTTTCTGGCTTGCCGCTGGTGGCTGAAACCTCGCTCGAGTCGGTTACCAATCGCGTCTT
Organism: Geodia barretti; assembly: GCA_030341885.1. Taxonomy (NCBI): domain Eukaryota; kingdom Metazoa; phylum Porifera; class Demospongiae; order Tetractinellida; family Geodiidae; genus Geodia; species Geodia barretti. The sequence goes on along the minus strand of CASHTH010004094.1, from coordinate 5,093 downwards.
CACGCTCATTCCAATTTCGAAAACGGGCGCTGTGCGTGTGCGGATTTGTCCGCTCTGCACTAGTTATTCCGGTATACTCGGGAACTACGAGCTTAGATCCGGTATGTCCCATTACGTTTATGTCTTCATTACATATAAGTTAGTTACTCCGTTCGAGGGAACTATGGATTTCAATGACCCGAGGGCCTCCGCGTTGTATATAGTGTCCCGAGCGCATTTTTATTAATGAAGCCACACCCCCTGAAATGTGGAAGTCATTACGTAATTGCTACTAAATTTAGCTGTTTGAGCAGGAAAACTGGCCATACACCAGTTGATATGAGACCTAGCCTTCCGAAATACAATTGGTATATGTTACCCCAGCAACGGCGCATTATAGCCAGTAGTAGCACCCACTTAGCTGTACAGCAGTCAGAGGGCTGAGCTACTTCCTAATCAACACCCACTTGGCTTTCCTTATAGGGAATGCAGGCATTGTGCTGGAAAATATGAAGTGCCATTTGTCTCAGAACTACTTTTCTTGGACCAAGCCTAAACGTCGTGTGAATTTACGTAAATATCGCGAGAGTTTAGCTAAATCTCGCATGATTCTAGCAATCGTCGCACGAGTTTAGCTAATCTGCGCATGACTTTAGCAATCGTCGCACGACTTTAGGCAAACACTGCATGAAACACTGCATGACTTTAGCTAAACACTGCACGACTTTAGCTAATCAGCGCATGACTTTAGGGCTATACGCTGCAGATTTTGCTATCCGTTGTCGATTAGTAGCTAAATTCGCGTTACTTTATCATTCGTCTTCGATATTTAGCTAACGTCGACGACCAAAGCTAAATGCATGGGTTTTTAGCTGTAGATGCCCTTTTAGCTAAATGCAACGATGGATACTAAAGTCATGCGCAGATTAGCTAAACTCGTGCGACGATTGCTAGAATCATGCGAGATTTAGCTAAACTCTCGCGATATTTACGTAAATTCACGCGACGTTTAGGCTTGTTCCAAAAAAGTAGTTCTGAGACAAACGGCACTTCATAGGAAAAACATATATGAAGTAGGTTTGATGATGGCAAGTATGCTCTATTCGCTCTGCGCGCTAGTAGAGCATACTTGCCATCATCAAACCTATACTTATAATCACACATAAAACATTACGGTATGTGCAGTGGTCGACATTACATAAGGAAAATTCCGCATTCGCAACTAGGCAGGCAAGTGAAGTTATGACTGTAGCTCACCAAACTCCTGATCAGTGGGTCAGCTCCATGTTCCATGAGGACCTTCACTGTGTCCAGATGACCTCCCTTGCAGGCAAACATCAGAGCTGTGTATCCTGTATTCTATGGAGGACAGATGTACAATTGAACCCATCAAGTATGATAACATGTGATACGTCAAGCACAGCACTGCACAAGCTATCACAATGGGTGCAATTGTCTTCTTTAACTTGCTGTGATACTCAACTGATTGCTGGAGGTTAGGATTAGCTTGAGAGGCAAACTGACATTACTAGGCTATCTCATTCTATTATCATACACCGAGATTTTGAACATAATATTGTCTGTTTACAGGGAGACTTGAGATCCATGATTAAAGCTATCTCCTTTTATTACCACAAATAGAGTTATAAATATCCTCTATACATAGTATTACTTACTCCCCAATTAGTCTTGTGAACCAGCTGTATTTTTTGTGAGGGGAGGAGAAGAAAAAACATATTTTCCACGCCCTCTGCCTAACCCCAGACAGCCTTATTCCCATTCCGTTTCTTGTGAGGGAGGCGTGTGCGCATGTGTATCACGAAAGAAAATAAAGGTCTTGTTCACGAAACTACTCCCCAATGTGACGCTTAAATTCAGAACAGCAAATCTGTCATCTGAAATGTTCAACAAAACTGTGTGTGTGGTTATTACCGAACGTTGAAGATCTACTGTGGCTCCATGTTGTAATAACTGGTCCACCACCTCCACAGGTCCATACTCAGATGCAACCATCAGTGAACTCACTCCATCCTGACAAGAGGCACAGGGTGGTAGGTAAAGACATACGTACATTCAATTAGGCACTAAACAGTTCTGATGAGTCAGTATAGATATCAGCACATATACTTTTCTCATGCGCTCACTTACATTCACTCAGTCATTACGGTAGTGTTACATTATTATCCATAAACAATAAATGTTTTGCATACCTTATCGTGAAGATCTACTGTCTAATCTAAGTCTGGAACACAGTACTTTTACTTTTACTTACTTTTAAGGAATGATCCAGTACTGTATGTGTATTAAATACAAAAGGTTCGATAGTAAGCACAGAAAAAGCTCTTCCTCCCATTCACGAGCAGCATTGTGGACTTCTTACCTTATCATGTAGGTCTACTGTGGCTCCATGTTGTATTAACTTGTCCACCACCCCCACATGTCCATTATCAGATGCAGCCATCAGTGAACTCCACCCATCCTGACGTGACAGACAGAGTAGTAGGAAATGAATTTGGCAAAAAAACAGTTTTGATTCAGTATCCATGATAAGCCAATCTAAATCAGTTTTATCATCTAGGTGGTTTTATAGAGAGTATTATACTAACATGATTACATGCCATGCTAAACCTGACGCTGAAATCGTACTTTTGCATTGAGTAGACATGATTAACCTTTCTCATGTGGTCACTAACATTTACTCATTTTCTACAATAGTGTTTTGCAATTGATAAAACCTTGAAATCCATGATTTAAGCTTTGTCCTTTTATTACCATACATAGGGTTGTAAATATCCTCTATAGTACATAGTATTACTTACTCCCCAATTAGTCTTGTGCACCAGCCGTATTTTTTGTGAGGGGAGGAGACGAAAAAACATATTTTCCACGCCCTCTGCCTAACCCCAGACAGCCTTATTCCCATTCCGTTTCTTGCGAGGGAGGCGTGTGCACATGCGTATCACGAAAGAAAATAAAGGTCTGTTCACGAAACTACTCCCCAATGTGACGCTTAAATTCAGAACAGGAAATCTGTCATCTGAAATGTTCAACAAAACTGTGTGTGTGGTTATTACCGAACGTTGAAGATCTACTGTGGCTCCATGTTGTAATAACTGGTCCACCACCTCCACATGTCCCTCCTGAGATGCAGCCATCAGTGAACTATCTCCATCCTGACAAGAGGCACAGGGTAGTAGGTAACGACATACAGACATTCAATTCAAGCAATGAAGCCACATGCTATTTTGAAAATGATGGATTCTACATGTATATGTGACTGATGAAATCTGCTGTGCTGCTGATCGTGCACCTGACCTAGACGACAGACTTTTTCAGAGAGCTCATAGTAAGTATGCATGTTCCCTTCACCTCACTGTTCTGAGATTACGTTTTGCACACGTGTTTGCTAGCATTGCGTATGTACATATAGTGTGTGTACCTCTTTTGCAGGTCTACTGTGGCTCCATGTTGTAATAACTTGTCCACCACCTCCACATGTCCATTCTGAGATGCAGCCATCAGTGAACTCCACCCATTCTGACGTGACACACAGAGTAGTAGGTAATGAATTTGGCAAAAAAACGGTTTTGATTCAGTATCCATGATAAGCCAATCTGAATCGTAGTTTTATCATCTAGGTGGTTTTATAGAGAGTATTATACTAACATGATTACATATCATGCCATGCTAAACCTGACGCTGAAATCGTACTTTTGCATTGAGTAGACATGATTAACCTTTCTCATGTGGTCACTTACATTTACTCATTATTTTAAATAGTGTTTTGCAATTGATATACCTTATCTTGAAGATCTACTGTGGCTCCATGTTGTAATAACTTGTCCACCACCTCCACATGTCCATTCTGAGATGCAGCCATCAGTGAACTCCACCCATTCTGACGTGACACACAGAGTAGTAGGTAATGAATTTGGCAAAAAACGGTTTTGATTCAGTATCCATGATAAGCCAATCTGAATCGTAGTTTCAGTTGGTTTTCACGCCATAAGTCTGGAACGCAGTACTTTTACGAAATTCGCCAAATTTAAAATCAAGCCAGTGTAGCGCTGAACCTTTTGGTATCGCTCTTTTGTTGTCCGTTGCGCGTGGTGGCAGAAAACGTGGTAACAGACGGACAAACCATAGATAATGATCCTAATCGTCACCAATAAGTAATGTAAAGCTGTGGTGAGCGGAGCTATATACCATGGGCATTTTCGGGTAAAAAGAAAGACATTGGGGCTGGCTTCTCAAGCAATGAAGCCATTTTGAAAATGATGGATGCTACATGTATATGTAACTGATAAAACGGAATGCAATCTGCTGTGTTGCTGATCGCGCACCTGACCTAGACGACAGACTTTTTCAGAGAGCTCATAGTATGAAGTATGCATGTTCCCTTCACCTCACTGTTCTGAGATTACGTTTTGCACACGTGTTTGCTAGCATTGCGTATGTACATATAGTGTGTGTACCTCTTCTTGCAGGTCTACTGTGGCTCCATGTTGTAATAACTTGTCCACCACCTCCACATGTCCATTCCGAGATGCAGCATCAGTGAACTCCCCCCATTCTGACAAAGAGTGGTAATGATTTGGCAAAAAAACGGTTTTGATTCAGTATCTATGATAAGCCAATCTGAATCATAGTTTTATCATCTAGGTGGTTTTATAGAGAGTATTATGATTACATATCATGCCATGCTAAACCTGACGCTGAAATCGTACTTTTGCATTGAGTAGACACGATTAACCTTTCTCATGTGGTCACTTACATTTACTCCTTAACCCTCGGCACGCATGCACAGCGAGGGTTACGGTACTTGGTAATTTTACAGCAATTGATACCTTATTTTGCAGGTCTACTGTGGCTCCATGTTGTAATAACTTGTCCACCACCTCCACATGTCCATTCTGAGATGCAGACATCAGTGAACTCCACCCATCCTGACGTGACACACAGAGTAGTAGGTAATAAATGAATTTGGCAAAAAAGGGTAGTATCCATGATAAGCCAATCTGAATCGTGGTTTCAGTTGGTTTTCACGCCATAAGTCTGTATGTACATATAGTGTGTGTACCTCTCTTTGCAGGTCTGCTGTGGCTCCATGTTGT
>CASHTH010004092.1:0-42315 GCA_030341885.1 Geodia barretti | reverse complement strand
CGTCGCCTTCTGCGCATGCGCAATTTCACGATAGAAACGCGCGCGCGCGCGCGTGCGCAGGACGCGAGCGTCACTTTCGGCAAACGCTGCAACCTGCAAACTCGATCCAGACTAAGAGACTCTGATTTCCACTGATTTTCAACGCAAAAGCTTCCCTTGCTGAAGTATCATCTCCAATGGGTGGAAAACAGTCTACAGTGGTTAGAAACTCCTTCGATCGCATCCGGGGCAGGAAGAATCGAGTGGTGCCGATCGGCCGCCATCGCAAAGCTACGAAACCGTGGGCTCGCAATGTAACGAGTTCTCATTCGGCCGCTGCTTCCAAACCTCGTCGTGACTGGGACGATCTGGTCCTGGAAGATTTGGAGGACCTGCCAACCGACGCTCTCTTCAATCTCGACGCCGAGCCGGTCCAACCTCCTGCAGCGAGCGGTCCTCTCTGCATCACCGCCACCGCTCCAAAGAGACGTCGGGACTGGGACGATCTCGTCGTGGAAGACCTGGAAAACGTCCCGAGTGACGATCTGTTCCGTCTACATGAACTCCGGCACCACTCCGCGACACTGCCTCCTCGTCGTATTGGAGCAGGGGCCGCCGACTACAAGGCTTGCAGTCGACTCACGGTGGGTCAGTGGAACGTGACGAGTATCCCTGGCATCGTCGAGCCCGAATTCTTCTCATGCACTGCACGAAGCGGAGAGGAATGCGACCATTCAATCATACCAATGTGTGTCAATGATGGGATTTCCTCTAATTCACAGGGCAGCTTTTCAGAAAAGCTCACAATTCCTTGTGTAAGGAGGACGACTGAACTAGACCCAGTCACAGTCTCCAGATGTGGAGATAGGCAAGCAGAGTTTGACTCTGACTCCTTGACTGAGGTCACCTCATTGGACTCCATGTCTATCGACTCTGAGCTTCTGAGCATTCTTGGAGGATGGGGTGGAGGAGGAGGATGGGAAGGAGGAGAGCACACTCACAGAGCACTCTCCCCTCAGCTCAGCGAGAGCGACGAAGAAATTGGCCTCGATCTCTGCGAACTTGTGCTGATGTTTGCCGCAAAGGAAGAGGAGGAGGAAACAAACAACCTGCCAGACTATGTCCTCTTCATGTCCTTACCTTCTGCAACAGATCTACAGTAGAACTTTATTATATATACGCAACTTACAACACTACCCTTGCATCTTTAACTATACCTTGTGTCGATTAATTATTGTAAATAAATTTATATAACCATCATACATGCTGTAATTATTTATTATTTTTCGTGTAAATTTTTTCATTTGACATCACAATCGAACACACGGAAGTTATAGCCACAATTACTAGTCCCATGAGCTTTTGTGCATGGGGGAAAGAAGAGGTCACATTGACACTGTAACAATCGAAGACAGTGCTGTATAATAATATTATGTTCTCAGATGCAGAACCAAGCTTCCGAAAAAGGTCTTCACTTACATACATGATCTTCATTACAGGAACGTCTTTGAGTCCATTGCGGCACAGCAGAGCTTTTTGCAACAGCCAACGACGAAAATAATGCAAAAGGCCACCAGTGAAGCGCATGCACACGATTTCTGCGCATGCACAATAATAATAAGGAGCGCAATAGAATGTATAAGCGGGCTTAGTACAAACGCACACGAAAACCAGCAACTATCGTCAGGTCATGTTTTTCAGTCATTCTGCGACTGTGCCATCGACTTCAGAGACAGATTTGTTCTTCTGATGCCAGTTCTTCAGGAACTGAATGGCCGTAATCCACCTACAGATGACAAAATTACTTATCAAGTGAGACACTTTATTAGCCTATAGCAGGATTGTGAGGCATGTCCTTATAAAATAAATCTCTCACTACCATAGAAAAAGGTAATAGTAATAATAATTATAGAGAAGCTGGCAAAAGGTAAACGTGCATTAAAAAATCCACGTACTAGGCAGTTACACCTGGACTACAGTAGAGGTAATGTACAAAATAGTGGACGTACTATTTCCTGGTGTAATAGCTAGAGAAGATGGAACGATATCCATGAAACCAAAGGGAATGTGTCATTATACAACGGCTAAATTTAGAAATGTTACTAAAGATGGAACAAAACAAAATTGAGTCCTAAATTTAGCCCTTATATACTTCCACATCCTTTGTGCTAGGGCACTGGGCAGACAACAATAGAGACAAAGCTGTAAAGGACATACTGTTTCCTGGTGTCGTCAGTGTCAGTCTGCAGCTGGAAGGTGCGGTCTGGACACACGAGGTTGAAACAGAACTTCTCCGATTCCGACTCTTGTTGGGCATCACTCTCCACTTCCGAAACACTTTCCACCTTCTCCAGATCTATGCACCTGCATGTGGTACAGGTTCACCCTTATTTACCCCTATCCCTCCCTCTATCCCTCCCCCTCCCTGTCTGTCTCACCCTTTAGGCGTTGGCTCATCTGCAGACTTGTAGTAGTAAATCTTGTTCCCCTGGTCGCAGCGGAAGTACCTGTGTCTCCACACGTTGGCCGTGGGACCCTTTATCCCTCTCTTGTACAGCCATCCACGGAGCTAAGATACAGAATTGTACGGCATTCGTATTACACATGATGCATGGAGTGTATGGACAAGCTAGGCATTATAATTATACAGGATTGTACAGCATTCGTGATAATTATACGGAGCGTGTGTGGAGCCACGCACAAACGTATGTATTATACAGAAATGTTGGGTTTTTTGCCAAACCAAAAAACAGGGGGTGAATTTCTTTTTTTGCCTCCTATTATATACCTCCTGCCCTCCACCCCCTTTATATACTTGTGAAAGCGTGTGAAAGCATAGAAAGATACATGTGTGGTCATTCACCCCCTTCTTCAATTGCCACCTGGCTGTATAAAACCAGGACGTTTCTCGATGTAAATGTACAGTGCGTATGTATAAATGTAGCTACTATATGAGCTTTACAAGCCCCTTTCAGGCCATTTGTGGCTCCATTTAGCCAATACAATGGGAGTGATTCTTACATGACATCACATGGCATTCATGGCACTCACACTAATGTTGGCACTTAGCTCCTTCCTTTCATCCTCTGCGGCTCGACTTGTCAGCTCGATATTGGAGAGCTGCAGCGACAAACAAAACACGTAACTGTGGTAAAATAACAACTCATGACATGTTGATGTTTGGATAGTGAATGTTGAGTTGGCATTTGAAAGGTATCACTGTATGTTTTCAACGGTTTTGTGGGTTTGTAAAGGTGCTACAATGCATCCTTACCTTCTCCTCAAACTCTCCCATCTTCTTCTTTAGATTAGCCACCTCTTGTCCCAGCCCATCATTGGCCTGTTGTAGCTTCCTGAGTAAGGGGGAGAGTAGAAAATGTTGAAATCTTGGAAGATAGGATGCTGCATGCAGTAGGGCATCAGAGATCTTTGAGGGATTTCCATGAATAGAGGCTATGGTAGAGGAGGAACCAGGTGGATTTTGGGGACTCTGTGGGAAGAACAGCTTTAACTTAGAGGTGGAACTACCTGCTCATAGGAGGAACTATGTGGCTGAAGGGATGAGGTAAAGATGGGAACTATTTATAGAAACTTTGGGGCAGAGGAGGAACTATGTGGCTGAAGGGATGAGTAAAGATGAGTAAAGATGGGAACTATTTATAGGAACTTTGGGTCAGAGGATGGCTGAAGGGATGAGTAATTTATAGAACTTTGGGTCAGGGATGAACTATGTGGCTGAAGGGATGAGTAAAGATGGGAACTAAGGAACTATTTATAGGAACTATGGTATTTATAGAAACAATAGTAGCACGATGTGGTAGGAATACAGTAGGGAGCTATAAAAACTTTGAAGTTCTTTGGTTTGATGGTATAGCGAAGATTAGATTAGAGGAATTTTAGAAACTGCTGGTATGATAGGGGACCATGGTCAGATATTACAATGACACAGAGTTAATAAAATCAGCTGATGGGAACTAGGGTATTGTAGGTGATTTTTGGAACAATGACTTGGCAAGATTTTAGCTAGGTAATGGCTATATAAAAACAAGTAAACCTCTGTTCAATTTTTCTACATATGGTTGGATTTTCTAGAAGTACCAAATGCTTCATACACTTATCGACTCACTTGTTGATCTCATCCAGGTAGCTGACGTCCGCCTTGGTGGAAGGGTATCCCATTGGGAGTGGGAGTGGCTGGTTGGCCGCGGGAACACCTCCGCCGTGCGTGGTTACCCCGGGAACAGGTTGGTATGACGAAGAGGGGGGGGTTTCCCTGTGTTGCTGGCTGGGGTAGGGCTGCGAGCCCGAGCTACCCTCGGAGCTAAACGAGGCCGCTGTCTTCTGCCTTTGCTCCTCTGTGACAAACGGAAAAATCGCACCAAAACCCCCAAGTTGACAGAGAAAAAGTTGTGCAACCCCAAGTTGACCCCATGCCAATTTGTTAGAGAATGCAATAAATCAGCAGCATTTGGCAGTCCCTAGGGTCATGAATAAAGACCTAACCTCAGGACTGCACGTGTTGTGCTATCACAACACCACAAATTTCCCAAAAGATGCTGGTGCGGTAGTAAGACACAAACCAGCCCTTCTAAGAAAGCTACAGACGATCCTACCAACCTCCAGATAATAACCTGTGCATGAGAATGTTTTTGATGCTGCTGCCCCCCCAAAATGTATTAGTATAATACCCAGATTGTAAAAAAAGTGGGAATTGGGGCATTTTCTGGTGGGTGTGCAGTACTTTTTGCTTCATATAGGTTTGCAATCCACATAGAGTGGAGTGAAAAGGAGCTCACCAAGAAGCCTGCTTGCTTGGAAGGCCATTTCAAAAGGATCATCGCTTATTACCCCCACCACCTCTTCCTTTCCGTTTTCTTCTTTCTCCCTCACTTCGTCCACCTTCTTCTTTTCCTCTGCAGCCTGCATTGCAGGCTGGGGCAATCCAACTGCAACTGCCCCCGTTTGTATCAGAGAGACGACTGAGGTTGATGGTAAAAGGCGAACCAGCGATGTCAACGCCTCCCCACTTGACGCTCAACGTGTAGACGTCTGCAGAGTTGGGAGTGAAGTGAACGTTGAATATGGCACTCCACGGCTCCGAGACGGCCACTGGGACGGCTCCGACGCTGGCTCCTGTACAGGAAGCGCTCATGGGGCCCTCTCCTGCCCGCGTGGCGTCGAATATGATCGCGATGGGCTCGCCGAACCCGGTGATCTGGCCTGGCGGCTCGGCAACCTTCACCTTCTCCGGCCAGCAGTGGGCGGACACGGGTCGTTGGTGGCCGTTAACGGTGCTCGTTGTTGCAGCTGTTTCTGCAGCGGCGTCTGCTCCAGGCGGGGACTGAGGCGGAGAGGCCGGAGCTCCATTTTCTTTAGTCGTCTGTTCTCCCGTCGATTTTTCGCCAGTCGCCTCGGCTCCATTCTGCTGTGGTTGCTCCTTGGCATTTATCTTCGCCTCCCTCTCCCTCTGCTTCCGTTCGTTCTCCTCTAGCTTCTTCCTCTCCTTCTCCAGCTTCTTTTCTTGCTTCTCTCTCTCCTTCTGCAGCCGCTCCTGCCCCTTTCTTCTCTTTCTTCAGCTGCTTGGGGTCCTTGGCCGAGGCCGAGACCGGACTGTAGCTGTTCACGTCGGCCATGCTTCCCGCTAGGTTGAGCGACAGCAGCTGCAATATGCCCTCGACTTCAGTGAACGAGTTGTTCAAATAGATAGCCGACCACCAGGCCACCTACTAGAAATCATGCGCAGAGACCTCCAGCCAAGCCCCACCCTTTTCGGATCCTTGCGATAACCCTGGAAAGCAAATGCGCTCCAATAAAAACTGTATTGATTGTTGCTATTTGTGGATTTCACACGTTGTGAGAGCTACAATTCAAGTTCTCTTAGTTCTACTCCTGTGCTTCTTTTTCTTGCAGCCATGAAGAGATGCCCTGTGTAGTTCTTCCTGTGCTTCCAGCCGTCGTAACTTCCCAGCGAGACTCAGTCCATGCCTCGCAGCTCTGCACACACACATGTATGCATGAGTATCAGAACATGAGTGGATGGTAATAACACTTGGTGGATTTACAATCACAAGTACATCAAGCATATTACATAACAATAAGGGAAGCAAAGAAGAATTCAAGAATTAGAAACACTCATAACTCAACAGCATGCAACCAAAAAGTACACAGTTTCAGCCCTCACTTGTGGCCAGTTCTCCCTCCACAAGCTTTCAACAATTCTTCATCCGATATCCTATATAAAAAACAACACACAAATAGGTATATTAACTGTGGTTATAATAACTATGCCATAATGGTGTAGATGAAATCTATCAAGCACCATACCACACACAACGCTTCTTAAGTGTGAAGTGTGACAATCAATGAATATTAGAGCAACAGACAAACCTCCACATATTCTGGTCGTCAAGTTTGCCGGTGGCACACAGCCCAACGTGTCTGTCTCCAGCCTCGTCCTCATCTCCATCCCTCTCCTCCCTGCCTCCACACTGGGTCACTCTGGACGGCAGGAAACCATCATGTACCAGTGAGTCACGGCCATCGTAGCATCGTCTGCCGATGCTGTGACTGCCCACAGTCTGCGCTGAACTGATACTGACAGAGTCCTGAAATTGAGAGGTAAAATGTCCAAGGCCAGCTCTACTCCATTCACACCATCATGTGGCAGCAAATTATATGAGAGGGCAAAAGAGGTCTCTTGTTGGTAAGTACTCTAGGTTGTTTCCCCATGTAATGAGCATAATTTATCGCTATAATGATGTAATCTAGATAAAAGGTATATAATTATTAGAACCAGGCAATACTATGTGCTCTAGATAGCAGTGCAAGGGTCTTACCTGTGTATTACAGACTGAGAGACTATCTGCAGCTCTGTTGTAGCTGGAGGCCCACCAGAAAACCGTCTCCTCGGTCACTGGACTATATCCAACCTGAAATTGTGCGTGGTGCGCGTTATTTAGAACGTAGTGTTCAGACCAGTGGCCAAACCTTTCAACAGGATACTAAATAGATCAAATGAAGTATGCGTGTTTTACTTACGCCAATAGTGTCTCTCTTTAACTTTACTTTCACCGGTTCCACTATGCCACCTCCGTTCTTGCCCAGACCCTCACCTGACGTACGTAAGTACGTCAAGTGCGCGCAGCAGCAATAGCAGTCAGCACTTGTGCACCGTATGTGTGTGTGTGTCACGTATTCACCTTCTTTCCAGCCAAACTTTTGCAACTGTTTCTTTGCGAAGTCCCCTGCCATGCACTGCGCGCTTAGTTAGTAGGTAAGCGCGCAATCAATTTTTCAATCAACCCTAATACGCATGCGCAACAAAAACCAATTGAGTGTGTGTGTATTGTGGTAAAAAAATATAGCATCGACATAAAACAAAATTGAGTTTGGCAATGTGCATGTAGTCTAGGGCCCTATGTCTGATGGGGCATTTCTCTGACGCCAGTTTTTGAGGTACTCAATGGCAGACATCCACCTGAGAGAGAGAGAGAGAGCAAAAACAGGTGTTAGTAAAGTTGTTTGCTAATAATAGTAACAATGGGAGTGTATAGATTACTGATACAGGTGTTGTGAAACTTTGAAGGAGAAAAGTATTCCACAATTTTACAGTTTCTTCTTACAAAATATTAGACTGGGACTAGTCTGTGAATAACTCTTAATTTCCCTCTCTTTTGAAAGTTTTTAGCATAATGCTGAAAACTTTCAACAAAATCACAAAATTGGCTCACAAAACACAGAACAATCCTGTGTTTTGTGAGCTGATTTTATGGCCTGTGAGACTAAAGTCATTGTGCTCACTTCCTCATGGTGGTCTCGTCGTGGGCCTGTAGCTGGAAGGTTCTCCCCTCGCATTGGACGAGGAAGGTGGCATGGTTCTTGTCCTGCTGGGCCGGGCTGATCTCTTGAACACTAACCACAAGATCTAGGTCTATGAACCTGCCAGGGGGTGACAGACACAGAGAGAGTGTATAATCAACAACATTGTCCCCATAATATCCTCACTAACACGCACAGATGCATTGTGAAAGCAAATGACACGCTGTATGTAAGCAGCAAATTTTGTTTGAAACCCATCTGTATTAATTAGGCTGTTCAGACATTTATGAGCCCCGAAAAATTTTGCACCTGGCCCTTAGAGATACCTTGGATTTAATGCACATTATGGGTGATTACTATAGTGAGTACACAGTGGTTGTTGGGACACGGGCACAGACACATACCCCTGAGGAGTGCCTTCGGAGGCAGACTTGTAGTAGTAGATCTTGCTGCCCTGGTCGCAGCGGAAGTACCTCCGCCGCCACAGGCTGGCCGTGGGGCCTCTCAAACCTCTCTTTAGCAACCACCCACGAATCTGGGGAGAGAGTCGGTCAGTTTAATAAGAGTGAAGCTATTGAGACTACTGCACAAAGCAAAGCAGGTGTGGCGCAGAATTACAAGATATTGCACCGAGAAAAACTGAATGAACATTTATTTATGTGAGAGGTATTGCACATTCCGAAACGTTTTACGTGATTCTAAAGACGTGCACACCATAAAATATTGAAAAATGCCGTGGTACACACAGACATTACTAGTACTGGAATAAGGCACAAAATGGAGGTGGGTCCCTGTTACTGCGCCCACTTCCTGCTTCCACCCACAGCTACATTATCCCACAGACTGTCATTTCGTGAGACCTACCACCACATCAACCAGCAGTGGAACCCCTCCCCTCTATAGACACCCCTGAAATGAGGACACCTTTCATTCCCTTTATATACCAAAGAACAGTTCTTTCGCTTCACTGATGTGGACACTATCTTCTGTCCCATTCATGTCTGATTTCCAGTGTATGGACCTCACACACTACTGACTGAACAGTACTACAATACTCACATTGAGGTTGGCCATCAGTTCTCTCTTCTCATCCTCCAACTGCCTGCTGGATTTCTCCAGACTTGTCAGCTGCACAGAGCAACACACAGGGCATCAACTTTATTGTGCACACTAGACAGCTACTACTTTTACTTTCACAACTCTCACCCCATCCTTTCAATTCTCACCCCCTCCTACGTTTCCCTTCCCAACTCTCCCTCTTGCCTCCCCTCCCATTTCCTCCCTCGCCACCTTCTTACTTCCTTGTGAGATTACTTCTTCTCTGCGGCACTGTTCCTTGCTCTATTTTTGCTCCTACTCCAATTCACGTGCCTTGGCCTTAAGCTCTAAGATACTCACCAAAAACGCTACTTCTGTTTCTACTCCTCGTCCCTCCTCCCCCTATATATATAGCACAAACCTTGGACTGAAAGTCTCCAATCTGTCTCTTCAACTCGGCCACCTCCTCGTTCAGGTCGTCGTTGGTCTGTTTGAGGGACATGTTCACCTCCTCCAGGTGCCGCAGTCTCTCCTCCTTCTCCTCCATCTCTTCCACCGTGGGTCCTCCCCCGGAACTGCTCTCCTTCCCCTTCTGCTTGGACCGAGATCGCTGTACACACATTCACAACCAGGCAGAAAAATCAAACATAAACACGTGACTCGGAAACACAAAAAGTGATAGAAATATAAAATAATATGGTCATCTCTACCAGGTTAGCATCACAAATAGATAGAGCAAATGGCAGAATGACTGCCGACGTTAAAAGTGTTTCGAAATTACAGCAAAGCTGCCATTACAAGCACTTATGTAACACTGATGATCTCAAGCACAACAAACACCCACACATACACACCTGACACGAAGCAATGGTAGAGTTAGAATGGTGGGTGTCCTGCTCTTATATGCATGCAGTGAAGGAAGTGGTTAGAGGTGACAGTTGCCTAACAGGATGTGTTGCAAGAAGATTAATACTTATTTAAGATGACATCATCTAAAGTAGCCTACTAAATATAGCTACAAGTCAGCCATGCGGGGCTGAACTATGACAATTAACGAATCGCTAGTCAAAACGACAGACTATATACACTCATCAGCTATGTAATACCCAGAGCTATGGTGGGAATAATGATGCATGTATATATACAAGATGGCCCCAGGGGAGAAACATCCACATGACAATCTGCAATGTTATGCTAAGAGTTTTGCTCACCGATCTTTGCTCCACTGTCACCCTAGCTCCACCACCCTGCAAGTTTGGAGTGCATTCATTAATGTTGATCCACTCATGCACCGCGTATATTACAGCAGGCAAAGTTTGAAACTCACATCCACTAAAGCGACTTATATACCTGCCAAACATACATAATTATTATGTGCCTCGAAAATTAGTATATACACATGTGAAAAGTGACGAATTGCACATCTGAAACGTACACTGTATTTCCCTTAGTGTAAGGTTGACACGTATTGCTAACGTTACATACACCACCGTTATGCAGTACGCTAACGTACACACGACATTATGCGTTCATAGCTATAAAAACAAACGCACCTCAGTGTCACTGGCGTCTCCCGCCGACTTTTGAGAATCAAAACCCCCTGGACTCTTCGACAACTCGACCTTTTCGAGGATAAGCGCAAAGAAACAAACAAAAGAGAGCTTCTTTACACACACAGGCTGACTACATAAGTACTGCCGGGTGTGTGCTGTGCTGAAAGGGACTGTGCTGCAGCAATGAAACTTGAGTCACAGAGTGAGCCAAAAGAGCAAATTGAAAATCAGGAACTTGCACTTTTTCAGAGCTGTAGTGAGTGTTGGGCTAATTGAACCCATAATATGCTTCTCTCTGCCACTGTACGTACACCATGCGACTTGTCACATGCCAACAAAGCCTTCGCTCAGTTTCTTGTCTCTCACAAGTAATAGAAGGCTGTCGTGTGTCTGTTTTTTGACAGCTTGTTGCTGCAAATTGCCTTATTGATGCGCTGCAGTTACGAAGCTAACCAAGGAAGCATACTATGTTAGCACAAAGCCGCGTCCAAAAATACAAAAAAAAAAAACAAAAAGAAAAAAAAAAAAACAAGACATACAAACCCTAAAAGCCACGGACACAAGCCAAGATCCAATCCCCCCGTGCCGCCCCGAAGGCCGAAGCGCCACCTCCAGGACGGGCACAGCACCACCCATCGCCCACAAGACGTGCCACGGAGACTCTATTGGTTAGCAATAGCTCCGACCGCGGGCAGGGGACGGATCCAACATCCCACGGAAGTCCTGAGACCCCTCCTAGTGGGCATCGCCCGAAAAGAGCCCCCCCGCAAGCGCACCTAGAAGCCCGGCCCCCCCCAACGGGAGCCACCCCCTGCGCACAGGTTAGGAACCGGCACGCGGAACCACCGTCAGCCTACGCATGCAGTATACCACCATGCCGCGCGCGGAAAAACCCACACCCCACACGGAGGGCTGCCCCACTCAGCCACGCAAACCCACGCTTCCCGGACGACTACCCCCCCAGGGACCCATGCGCCCACGATTACCAAAAATAGCCTATCCCCACCGGAACCGGCCACCGCCCATAGCTCAAGCCAACGCCCATTCAGCACGCGCGGCCGCTCCCCCTAGCCGGAAAGCGTCCTGAACAGGCACCTCCCCAGGGGCCGTGCTGGCCCGCAAAACGCCAGGTCCAGTAGTGAAGCCAAGTCTAGCGGGACGCTGGACGCCGGGCAACCCCCCGTCCTACGCCCTTACACCACAAGCACTCGGGCGTGAGGACCGGCCGATTGACCGGCGAGCCGGTGGAACCAGGGCCTGCCTACCGGTCCGTGCAAGAAACAATGCACGCCTACGGGTTTGCCAGAAGTCGTAACGTGCCCACCCCCACCTGTCCTCGCCACCCCGTTTTCTTGTCGAATAATCCTCACTGTTTGCTCCTTGGAAGGCTTGGCAATGGTACTCTTGAGAGTCTTGAGCAGTCCACCCTTCTTCCCGACCACCTCCTCTCCCTCTCCCGCCTCTGAGTGCTGGCTCTTCTCCTGCCACTTATTGTACAGCTTCAGGACTGCTGAGATGGACGTTGCTTGCTCTACTGCCTTCCTGGCCCTCTCCTCCAACTGTCACACACACACACACACACACACATTCACATCACATGTACCTCACACCAGGTGAAAAAATCACCTTCGTAGCTAAACCCTCTGCCAAGTGTACATCTAGCCAATAAAACTTGAACAACTGAACTAACATGTACTCATCTCTCTGCAGTTGGCTACATAGTCTACAGCTAGCCTCATAACCTATCAGAGTTCAGTTAGCCTCTTTACTGCACTTACCAGTGCTCAACAAACACAAGCTGCAGAAACTGAAGCTATTGATACGGTTTACTTCACTGTCACCATGGACAAAAACACTATAACTACACAGCAGTTGCCAGGTGTACTAACTGACTTGCTCAGGCTGCTACACGTCCTTTTATACCCTCACATCCTCCCATTACATACATACATACAGCTGTATATATAATTATATATACAATGTTATGGTGTTTTGCACAGGAAATATGCATCACCAACAGTTCGTGTTATGGCTATTGGTGTTGCTTTATACAACACATATGTACACGGGCTATGAATCAAACCAACGTACCTTGACCCCAGACTTGCTGACAATGGTCAGAATGGGAATTGCAGCCACACTGAAAATGGGTTAACAAGAAGCTGCATCATTATCCACGCACTAATCATTAACCACGCACTATCATAATCACCGAGTACGGATGTGGAATCTCTCTAAAATCAGAGACCAATGGGACGGAATAAAGAGTGTCCATATTAGAGTTACGTACACTGTATACATGGGATGGGCAAAGTGTACATCATAGATGTATGGCCAATGATATTATCAGTTTTTCAGTAATAAACTCCGACTTTAAAGTATACTTAGAAGATATTCCTAGGTGGACATATATAGCTGAATTGTTTGATTTCCACTTGCCTTGCATCGACACCACATGCATACAATTTGTACACTCCTCTAACTAATGCACGTGGGATCATACACTGCCCACTGTTTTACGTCGGTATGTACACATTTAATGTACATGTTGTGAAATTGACTGTCCTAATATGCAGAATTGCATGCAGAGGTGGGCATGTGTGTGTGTGTACGCACAATTACGAGGCGGTGTCACGTTTCAGTCTACAAGCCACTAAAACAGAAGTCAGCTAAAGACCCAACATCAGGTCAGGCAGCCCCCGCCCCCTTCTCTATACTGTCTGAAGGTAATAATATGCTACTATATATAGTTTCCTTTGAAGTGGCACATGAAGAAAATGGGTCGGCCAAACATTGAACATTGAACATCATAGTGCTATATACTGTATGTGGGCTAGGGGGGACACACAAAGACATGCGGCCCGAGCCGAAACTGATGTCAGTGAACGAAGGAACAGTAGTCTAAACTGACTACGCAAGTGCTACAAACTGTATATTATAGTCAGCTGTGGATGGACGCAACAAAAACACACAGGGAAAGCCTACACTGCTTACCGCAGTCTAAACCGTGTAGATATTATTATCTACGCAAGTTCTGAACACAGTACGAGACTAAACTGACTTGTAGTCGACTCTGAGTTTGTCGGCGACGGTGCTGTCAAAGGCGAGAGACATCCACGGCATCTGCTGCTCCTGCATGTACCTGGTCATCTCCTGCTTCGAGCTACGGAGAGAGGAGGAGGAGGAGGGGGAGGCAAGGGGGGGGGTTTAATGGAAAAGTTATTATCAAGAGATGTAGCACATACAGAATCACAAATATATGGAGTGAGTGTGCACAATTTCTGCACTTTTTCTGTGAAGCTTTATGAGACACAATTTTGCCATTTAGAGGGTTGTATTATACTTACTAGTCACTGGAAATGTAGAGCATCTCGAAACGTTTCTGATTCTGCTTCAAATTGTGGTAGAACCTGGAATGAGATCAAGTGATGTGTGTCACCATACAGTATTATACTGCACGGTGACATGGAGTGTGTGGACGGGTATACACGTACTTGACAAGCTTTGGAAGAAAGCGTCGACAGGGTGGACACCAGTTGGCCGAGAAATAGAGCTGCAGATTGACAACGAGATGATTCACCAACACACACGTAATTGGAGTTAGAAATGTTTCCAGGCAGGCTCCATCATGAACTAGAATCACTCACAACAGTACAGGCAGAGTCTACCGTTATGCTGGGCTAGCCTAAATCCTAAATGAACAGTGGAGAGGGGCCCTGGGAACTGCTAAATTACACTAAGGTAGGGGCTCACTCCAATTATCTCAGCGTCTTCCAACTTTTCTCTGGACACCGCCTCTCCGAAACAGTTGACAAACTGGGCATCGCCCAGCCACGCCTCCAGGGGAGAGACAGTGGGCGTGGCTTCTGCCACTCCCTCTTCCTCGTCCCCCTCGGGCATGTCCTCGTAGATGTGATTAGTGGGCGGGGTCCATTCCTCCTTGGACGCCACGATTTTCCGTCCGGAGTTGGTGCGAGTGGCAGTCTGTGAATGGCTCTTTGCACCAGAGGCACCACCAGCTGCAGCCCTCTGCTCTTCTGAAGGTGAACACATTCACACACGTACATACATTGACCGAATGCAACACAAAATATGGTGAGCAAAATGCAAGCTTAAGCTTTTACACATACATATCAACCACTACGATAGGGACATTGCAGTCTACACATTAGACAATCTAGCTGTGATTGCTTTTCGTTGCTTTAGAACTACTCTCACACTCAAAATTTTCAGGGCACATGGCACACACATGTGAGGCACAGGTGAGTTTTGAAAACGCGGTGCAAATATTTGGAGGCACGGACAAAAAGTACTGCACAGCAAACATTGCCGTGAATCACGCTGGTAAAATAGTCGAAAAAATTGAGCATAGCAGCAGAGCAGAAGTATGGACGATTGTGATCTGTGTGTCGACTCAGTTCCGGCAACGGTGCTGACTGTGGTATGGACTTACCGAGGATTCTACTAGCCTGATACGCCATGTCGAACGGATCTTCGTCGCTGACTAAAATGACGGGACTCGTCACACCCGGGCTCTTCTCTCTCATCTCCCGAGAACCTTCCCTTCACACTTTCCCCGGGAACCACTTTCACTTCTTCCTTGTGACTCCTTTTGTCTTCTCGTTTCCCTCCTTCCTTGTCCACTCTGTTCTCCCTGGGTTGATTGGTAATCTCCGCATGACCGCCGTCACTTTGCTCCATCTCTCTCCTCTCTCCTCCCTCCTCTCCCTCACTCACGTGTACCACCAGGCGGAGTTTCAGCTGGTGGGAGCAGGTTAAGGTTAATCAGAAATGGTGACCCGGGGACATTGTGTCCGCTCCATAGGACACTCAACATGAACATGTCGGCCTCAGTCGGGGTGAACTGAATGCGATAGTGGCCATTTGATTCCTCCTGGACGCTGGTTTCAACTGTCTTTGTCTTTGTTCCCTTGCAGACTGCGCTGAGGCTGCCCTCCCCTGCACTTCTGATGTCAAAAACTGCCGAAATTGGCTGGCCACATGTGGCGACGTCATTGGGTTTTGTTGTCATGACAACTTCCGCCACCTTTGCCGCATTCTCGTCATCTTCTTCACTTTTCTTGTCTTTTTCCTCTTCTTTTACCATTTCTTCCTCCTTCTTGTGTTCTCCATTAGTGAGTGGACGCTTTTCTCTCGGAGGGAGGGCTGGACTATCACGCGCTTCAGGAGTCGGCGATTTCGACTTGTCCTTCAGTCTCCTCTCGGGTATCGGCGATTTCGATTTCTCCTTCAGTCTCCTCTCGGGTGTCGGGGATTTCTCTTTTAGTCGTCTCTCCCTCTCTTTCTGTCTGCGTTCCTTCTCCTCTTGCCTCTCTCGGTCTTTCTCCTGCTTCTCCCGCTGCCTCTTGGCCCGATGAGACGTCCGCCGATCCTTTGCTTTTTCTCGCGGTGGCTCCCCGTCTTTCTTCTCCGCCTCCTCATCGCTTCTCTCCCACGGTGCTTCTTCAATCCCTCCCTCCACACTCCCAACATGTCCCTCGGCGTTAAGATTCATGTACATTAGTCCGGTCTCCCCGGTCTCCGCTGTCTCCGGCTCGGCCTCAACCTGAAACTGTGTCTCCGCTTCTTCTTCTCTTTCGTCCGTTTCAAACTTTCGTTGCACGGAAGGGCTGTGACCGGGCGTCCCGCGACGCTCTGGTTTTTTTGGCGGGCCTTTCGGAAGCGTCGTTCGTTTCAAAAGCTCGCCGTGCCTAGCGTCACCAGTTCGGTGTCCCCCGTTGCCAGGGGGAGGCCTGGAATGAGACAGGGAAGAGAGAGGGAGGGAAGGAAAAGGCTCAATCAGTGACATCACTATACCAGGTTCTATAATTAGCAAGGTCTATATTTAGAAACGAGCGTCCTAAAATCAGCACAATCTCTTGGCATACAAAATGAGGTGATAGATTGGAGAGATGAATGACGTAATGAGGTCTAAACAAAGGGGCCACCCGGTTAGTGATGTCACTGACTAAATGCCTTCTAACCCACTTCTCTCTCTCTATCTATCTCTTCCCTGACTCAGACTCTATGGCCGGTGTTGCTTCAGCTTCAGTTTTTCTTTGTTCTTGATGGCCGTTCGACGAGAGAATATAGATTCATACAGCCAATACTAAACCACATAAAGCACACCTGGGTTGACTAAAACTGAAGCGGTAGTCTAGCTACCAACACACCAGGCTGTCTATAGCACTCACGGCCTATATGCAGTGCTAAGTATAGGCCCTAACGTGCGCGAACACACAGGCTTCTTACTAAAGACTAAAAGGTGTAGACCTAAAACGTATGCAGGCGCACAAACCAGCTAACTTAACCCCTACATATTTCAGCTTTAGACCTCACACCATGATAGCTGCCACACTGGTAAAAACGCTCCACTAAAAGCAACTTACACACACCCTACAAAAACTCCAATTTCACACAACGCTGAGCTAATGGACACAGTTATGACCTACCACACACACACAGATAGTTGATGCACCTATGTAAAACATCACACACTCTATATATGTTTATATACATACAATAGTGTCAATAACACACAAACAATGAACATACGTACATGTAATTATTATGTCAGAGACGGAGTCCATGGAATCTATGGCCACTATGTGCTTATACATACAGCCGATCAGTATTACAGATTTTGGCGACTTGCAAACTTTAACTAAAAGCTGTACTGGCATGACTGACAGGAATGAGGTAGTGTAGGTGTACCTCTACATATGTGTATGTATGTATGTATGTATGTATGTATGTACCTCTCCCAGAGGTGCCGTCAGAAGTAACAGCTGCCACAGCTTCAAGCTCCTCCTCCTCCTCGTCAAACTGGAGACTGTCCTGACCGGTACTCACTGCACTGAATGTACTCTGCATGTCATCATCACTGGAGGTGGGGGGAGGGAGGGAGTTGAAGCAGGCTTTGACTAGCTTACCAGCATTACACCTTATAGCTTGCCTGCACTACATACAATGCTTACCAGCATACCTTAGCTTCTAGACGTCAAGCTATTATCACCTAGGCCAATATGTACATTGTTCAACTGTTGGTGTGGATTGATAATTATAGAGCCTCTTATGATATACAAGCTTGCAACATTTGGGAACGCATTCCACAAGATTAAACCATCACGTAATGTAAATTCTGCCAATTAAGTGAGAACGCAACATCAGTGTATGAATGTAAGACAAAGTCTCCATCTACAACATCAATATCCTTTTGAGGTCAATATTCATAGAATGTGTAAATTGCGTGCAGCGATGGTAAAGGGTGCACAGGAGGGAGTGCACGACCTACGTAAATGGCAGTGCAGCACCTCGTGAATAGCGCGGAGCGTAAAGACTAGTACGTGGCCAGATCTCACATGGCATTGCCTCGTTTCATGAATTCCGCCTGCAGAGTTATTCCCAGCACCGCCTTGTTGATCTTCTTGGAGACCGGCTTGAAGGACATGTCCAGAGTGTGTCTGCAACAGATTGAAATGGAGACTCACAGTAAACCAAATCTGAGTCCAACCGCTATGAGTATGAGACACAACATTGTGCATGGAGTGAACTACGAAACTAGTAGAATTTTTAAGAAAAGCTTCCGTGAACTGTATCTACATATGTACTGTATGTGTAAGTATGCACCATTGTCCTATTTTGTCCTTAGTTAAACGTGCAGTGGTGGCCCCTATGGGCTTCCGTATGGGATAGTCCACATACAACGAACCTAGTGAGTCCTACACCAATGCACTGCTCTTAGTAAGTGTCTTAACAACCTGTAAGGTTTAGGTTGTCCTGAAGTGATTGTTCAGAGAGAGAGAGAGAGAAGTATGTAGTGTGTCAAAGGACCTACTACACACTCACTGTGTGACCCCCATTGAGAAAGGTCTCCTCGGAAAGGTTTGTACGGTTGAAGCAGTATTAATTGAATGGTAGTGCGTACGAGGCACTCACCTGGAGCCGTTGAGAGTGGCGTATTCGGAGATGTCCATGTTGAAAGACGCCACTATCTTCTTCCCATTAGGTCCGTCCTAATGGAAAGTGGGACATTCACCAATCATACACCAAGTAACTATACATAATACGGGAAAGCCCAGGGTAATTGTATTGTACACAGGAAGGAGTGAGAGTAGCTCATCTGAACTAAAGACTAAAGAGCCGGAACAACACATACAGTGTGCTACTAAAGAAAATGTGGCGGTAA
Source organism: Geodia barretti (assembly GCA_030341885.1). Lineage (NCBI taxonomy): Eukaryota > Metazoa > Porifera > Demospongiae > Tetractinellida > Geodiidae > Geodia > Geodia barretti. The sequence goes on along the minus strand of CASHTH010004092.1, from coordinate 23,739 downwards.
TAAGGTCTAAAGTTAGAAAAAATAATGTTACTAAAAACAGTAACACAGTTGCATTCTTGTACTGGGCCTAGTATATACATATTCCCAAAAGTGTCATTTGGAGACACTGAAAGTTAAAGCTTTTGCACTAGCACACCTTTTCCTAATAAGAGCTAATTCAATTGATTGTGAATGGTAGTTTCCATAGTACAGGAAATTTCCAATTACCATGGGGAAAGGTTCAGTTGTAAAAGTAAAATCCCTGCTTGACCCACAGCCAACCCCTGGGAATGCTAATTGTACTCTGCAATGCGGGAAACTACCCAATGCTCAATGGAACATAAACTGAAATGGGGAAAATGTAGTGTGTGCGTAGCTATCCCTTTATAGCACGTCAAAATGCTGGGCATCTCTAATATTAGCTAGTTTCTCAAAAATGCACATGCAATACTCATGTAGTTGACTTGTTTGCCTTGCCTTTCTACCTCGTTACCAAGTTGTTGAGACATGCACTTTATATCAAGATACAACAATCTGATGTTCAGATATGTGGATGTTTCTTCGGAGCTTGACTGACTTACACTCTCGATGTAGTACTTGTACTCTTTCTCTTCAAAATGTTCTTCTTTCCCGCTGGTATCCTGCACGGTAACCATCAGCACCGTAACACACACATACACACATACATACATACAGTAAGTACACATACATACAGTAAGTACACACACATACAGTAAGTACACACACATACAGTAAGTACACACACACAGAGAGAAAGCACTCGATGGACACACAATGTTTACCAAAACCTCCAAGTAAATTGTTCCTGACTCCAGCAGTAAAACTTCCGTATTACCATTTCTTGCATGCACACTCTAAATGAGAGCACTTATTCTTATGTACATACATTATCAGTCTTGCCGGTAAATGGTTTACAAATACCCTAAAAATCTTAGTATACTTGAAGACACACACATGCAGTCAGTCAACTCACTCCATATACAGTCACAAGGAGAGCCACGGAGAATGAGGGGTCAAATGTTGCCTTCCCTAGAGCTCCATTTGGCCCCCTGTCTTCAGATGGCTGCCATTTGACCTGGAGAGAGAGAAAAAGGTTAAACCAGCAGTGAGCAATGAGTAAAGGGTTAAAAAGACAGGGAGCAAAGAGTTAACAACCAACAGTGAGCAAAGGGTTAAAAGTATCAGGGAGCAAAGAGTTAACAACCAACAGTGAGCAACGGGTTAAAAGTAGCAGAGATCAAAGAGTTAATTAGCAACCAACAGCGAGCAAAGGGTTAAAATTAGCAGGGAGCAAAGGATCATTAACACACAGAGAACAAAGGATAATAAACAACAGAGAATAAAGCTAAAGAAACCGAGATAAAGAACTCGGGAGAAAAAGGTAATGATTGCAGGTAACAGGTTTGGCAAAAGGAACATACAACAAGCTGATGAAGATTTGGGTTTGTTCATGACTTCCAACACACCGCTAACTGCACTCACTACAACGCTGGTCCAAACATGGAAAGGCACTCACACGAAATATCTGTTCACGTATATACTACAACACTTAATTGGAAATCCATCTTTTGTGTAAAGTCACATGCTTCTCCATGTATGTATAGCTGGCGACTACAACATTAACATCTCATACTTTGGCTACATTGACTGCTATAAATTACTTCCCAATTAAAATTTCACTTTCTGTAGTACGTATGCATAAACGTTGTTGGCTGTTAAAAGGAACAATAACAAACACAAAATTCTCTTATGGGCATACATACATGGCATATGGCAGAATGGACCCTTGCTGCTTCAAAAAGGTGTATGCAACAGTTTCCTATTTGCCTGTTGCACGCACACCATGTTGGATCATGAAAAGGAACAATGCTCAAACGGAACAGTTGTTGAAAGTTGCGGACGCTCACACCAGAGTGCATTTGTACACACCTTCCATATATAAAAAAAAATGCAGAAAGGATAGCGTGGCACACCTTTTGAAGCAAAAGGGAAATACTAAATACTACCAAAAGTAAACCCCTAACAAAAACATTGCGAGGTAATGATAAATGCTCCCAAATCTCCCAAGGAAACATTGCCGGCCTCAATATCATCACAGTAGCCTATGGGAGTGTGCATACAGTAAGATGTCGTGCTTACGTCTATAGACTGGACTCTTCTGTGGCTCCGGATCCAAATCACCCTCACGTTCTCTGGTCTCCTGATGGGGACAATATAGTAATAGTCACAAGGCAGTATTAGACAAACGCCCAAACTCAAAGAAACGTAGTAGCTAGCTAGCTAGCGCACGACTACTGCACGCTGAACTTCGGCCCCGATTTATAAAACGGCACTTAGCATCTTGCGGTAAACTATAAAGAAGCCGCAATAACAACGCACGGCTCTGGCCAAGCGCCAGCCTAGACAGCACATGTAGCTAGCTCGCTACAACTACATATCTAGCTAGCTATGCTACAACAACAAAGCAGCTGATACACTGCTAGCTAGCTCACCATGTTCCGTTGCACCCAAGGTCGATATACTCGAACGTGGAGGTGATCCGAAACTGGTAGGCCGTCTTACCGACCCTCTTCAGCTTCCTGGCCACCTTTCCAAGACTCATTTTGCCGCTTTCTACCACCGATCTCCTTGGGCCGGGCAGAATCACCGAAAATCAGGCGACACCGCCCCTATAAATGTGGGCGTTGCTGTGCTGCTGCCGAAACGGATTACGTCATTAACAAATACGTCACAGCTAGCTCCCAGGGCAGAAAAATGGCTTCCAAAGGGGCGAAGGAGGATCCCGCGAATAAAGAACCTCAGGATCAAGACTGGAGTTCTGAAGAGGTTGAGATGCATAGGCCGTTGAGCAAACCAATTGTAGCTGTAGATACGTATCACAGTGGTCTATGATAACTAACTGTATCATGTATGGCTAGGTTGATAAAGGAGAAAGCGATGTATGAGACAGAAGTGGTGGATCAGGAAGCAAAAATAGTAAAGTTGAAGGCGGAAGGACAAGACGAACACGTCATAAAGAAGCAGGTAAGTTTGAGAGAGCAGGTTGCAATCTCTATGCACCTAAAAGAGGGTCTTGATAATCAGTCACCAGACAATGGCAATGTAATGCAGATGAAAAACACGATGTTTAATGCTGACTCAAGAATCTAGATAACCACACAGTAATGTCAGTCAGATCGAGCACATGGAAGACATTGTTTAAAGGGAAAGTCCTGGGGAATAGACTTTTCAGAGCATGTTGTGTGTCTGTAGGGAGAGGTATTGCTGGAGTCACAGAACATGGTGCCCGACTGCCGGAGGAGAATTCAAAAAGCATACTCTGACCTCAAGTCCCTTATGGTTGGTACACTCATTGCCTCTCTTTTGAGTCATTTCACTCTTTGGTGTAGTTTCATGATAGTATAATGGTGCGAAGTTTACTAGCCATGGGTGTGTGTGTGTTCTGAATTCTCTTGCCCTTCAGGGTGAGGACTGGACTGGTTTCACAGATAGTGAACAGTACAAAGCAGCACGGGAGATCCTCGATAATAATAAAGATTTGGACGACACAGAAACGTCATTTACAGAGTAATGTATGTATTACAGTGTGTGTGACTAGAATGACACATCATTGGAGAGTTGAAACCATGATTATCTTCTTGTACGAGCTGTGCTGATGTAGAGAACTGCGAGTTAGATAAAACGAATGAAAATATAAGCAAGCCAGCTATATTCTTACCATTGTTGCCTCTGATGAAAGCATCACCATACTTGCTCTTCAACTATACATACATAACAACGGCACATTTTGTAACTTTACGTATATTTGCTCCTTACCTGGCCGTTCACATATTCCTCAGTCTGCTCCAGAGCTATGTTCATATAGCCGTCTAGGCACGCAAGAACACCTGCGTACGGCGGGGAATTCTATTTAACGCGCATCCGATAACTTCGCGCGAGACGTTGGCTTGCCTCTGTAGTCGACGCCGGAGTTGAGTTTGACCACCACTGGTTTACCAATTATAAGCTTGAGAAAGTCACTGGGATTCTGCTTCTTGAAGCTCATTCTCGAAGATTAGGTTTCTATATAGTGCCCACCACAGTTGCGCACGTGCGGAGGGTTGCTATGGTCACTGAAACTGCTGAATCAGCAGTCCTGCAAAATACGACTCGGTCAAGCTATGATGCAGGTTGCTCAGGAATATCTAGAGAAAGGAGAGCTACAGAAGGCAGCCGAGGAGTTCCAGAGAGCCGCAAAGGGAGCCGAGCAGAGTCCCGTGGGGTCGACAGAGATCCCAGAGCTCCTGTCTCCTCAACGCTGGAGCCTGCCTCGTGTCCCTGGGCGAATGCGAGAAAGGTTTGTCGTGTCTCAGCTCAGCTGCCGCGATCATAACGGCCAGATCTCCGCCCACTGAACCCGCAGAAGACGAATACAGCTCCTCTCCCACTCGACCTCCAGAGCACCAAGACCGCTCCGGACCAACAGATAACAGAGAAGGCGACAAAGACGTGGAGTCGCTCCAGCTTCTAGCTGACGTTCACTACAACTCGGCAATCGCTCATCAAGCCCTCGGGGATCACGACCAGGCGGCCCAAGAGTTCCAGTCCTGCCTCAATATCCACGAGAAATCTGGCAATCTTCAAATTTCGGCCGACATCCTCACTTCTCTAGCAGACTGCCACCATCAGACGGGACAGTTTGATCAAGAGATCTCCTACCTTGAAAAGGCTCAGGCGGTGTGTAAGGAATTGGGAGAGAGTGGGAGGGAGGCAATGATGTGTGTCAGGCTGGCCAGAGATCATTTCAGGGCTGGGAGAGAGGGAGAGTGCAGGCAGATGCTGAGCTCAGCCAAGATGGTTGGTTCCAGAGTTGTTGACAAGAAAATCTTGGGTAATTGCAAGTTGTGGAGGGAAGATCTCACTCCTTTAAGCCTTTTTGTAAACTCTAGCGGTTGCAAACTAGCTATACATGTAGGTGTATATACAGTGTTTCTTTCAAACTTGCAAGGACTTACTTGCATACTTGAACAGAGTTGACTGCATGTTGCTACTAAACCCCAACCATGTGCAGGTTCACTCTACTCAGAGTGTGGCTGGGTTCACAGCTCACTTGGGCAACACGACGAGGCACTACGGTGCTTCGAGCAAGCTCTTCCACTGGTGAGGGGAGCTGGGGAGAGCGAGAACCAACTGCAAGAAGCCTCTCTGCTCCAAAACATCGGAGCTGCTTACAACGAGAAGCAAATGTACAGCGAAAGCCTGGCCTATCACAGAGAAGCCGCCACAATGCACGGCAAGTTGCACACACATTCGTGCAGTAGACGCTAAGAATCTGAGGAATTTCTCGTTTGCAGGAAGGTTGGAGAGTCAGGAAGCTGAAATCAAGTGTCTCTGCAACTTGGCCTTTGCCCAGGCTCAGCTGGGAGACTATACCCCGGCCTCAGCCACTCTAACTAAAGCGGAGGAAAGTGCTCATGCTACGAAAAACACAGACCTCCAACTTCAGACCTGCGAGTGTTTAGGCAGCCTTTACTATCACATGAGCCAGTTCCCCGAGGCTGAAAGAGCTTTCAACAGTGCACTAGAGTTGCTTGATAAGACCGAGGGAGATACAGAGACCGCCAGAGAGAGGGTGATGAAAAAATTGTCGGACGTAAAACAAGCATCACAGAAGAGTTTAAGAGCTAATCCGTCTACTGACACCCAAAAATCTCCTTCACACAGTAGCTGTGTGACACCACCTTTTATGGAAGACACAGCTCAAGGCAACAGAGTCTCGTCTGCCGAGGGAGAAGAGAGGATGGAAGAGGGTAACACTGCTGCAGTGCGATCCGACACACCTCAAAGCCAGGATAGTCACGAGAGGGAGTTACAGGCCTACCAAGAAGCTCTCAACAGTAGTCACGGAAGTTCAGAGACACTGGAAGAGACGAGTCATCGTTTGTGCAATTCCTCACAAAGATCAGGGCTGGAACAATCTTCGTTATTTCAGAGGCAGGGTGGCGTTAGCTCCCCGTTGAGAGTGACAGAAGGCAGTCTGGCCATAGGAGCCAATGCAAGGGAAATGTACAGGGTGCAGCAGAGGAGAACTGAGGCCAGGCGCAAGGGAAACAGGCGAAAGACTAGCTGCACCACAGAGATTGTCAGGAGGGACCGAGAAGATGGACAACCAGAGGGACCCGCAGGAGACGACAACACAAATGGCTTACCTCAGCCTTCCCCTTCTAGTGACCACACTGTTCATTCCAGGACATGTGCAATCCTCTAGCAATTTTCGGGTTTTAGTGGTGCCGTTATTTGAAATTCTTGCCCATTGTTTTATGAGGCAGCTTCAGATTTATTTACCCAATTCAGAGTACTAGTAGCTCTGATTAGCTTGGAGAGTGAGATGTAAGAGCACATGAATTGAACTAGCTATCACTTTCAATGTTGGAATTACGGCACAGTGTTTGCCCTATAGATCTTGGCTTTTGCGTGGCCGGCAACTGAAGGCCATTACACTCAGCTCGCAATGTACACAATGACTAGTATTACAGGTCAAAAGTGGACATGATCACAAATAGCTAACTAACTGCAGAGTGCTGGAGGTTCAGATATAATCTCCAGTGAGGTGACTAGACCTTGTCCCATTAGCTGAAAGTCTGCAAGAATAGCCTCCGCATCAGGCACAAACAGACATTCCGACTTCTTCTGCATAATTATTACACTATGACAAAAACAAAGGCAGAAATTTTTACTTTACCTTCTTTTTGCTTCCTTTTCCGGGTGCAGTCTTAGTTTTACAAAATGCCTGCATCACCTAATTAGAAAACAAATGAGTAAGGATACTTCGTGTTCACTGCATGTTCAAAAATACATTGGCTAAAATGTATTAGCCAAACATTTTGACTGCACTGTAGTGGCATAAAAAGAACAAAAAGCTGGTTTTTAAGGCGCAAGAGGAACACTATGTTTCCTTGTCTGCACAGTAGTCCTTACCTTGAAAGGCTGAGGGGAGAAGGCCTGAGGTTTCCAGACAACTGCAATACAACGACCACCATACTTGTCATAGAAAAACAGGCAGAACTCTGAATAGGCTCTCTGAAAAGAACAACAATTAGCCCTACATCTAAAATGTTTGTTACAATAATGGTAGAGTGATGCACTTATACAGATGAAGCAACGAGTTAAGCTCACTTCCAATTCAGCGAGGTATTTCTCGACTGAATTAAAGTCTGTGACGGGAAAGTGGGTAGGATCCTTTTGAGACGAGTTTCTGGTGTGGGAGGAGCCTGTTTCCACGGCGACATCAACAGCCAGTGCCGCTAGAGGGACGTGTTTCTTGGTGAGATGAATGAGAACATTGTAGCCAGTCAGAGGTGTTCGGAACACTTGCTGCAAATAGTAAAAATTTACAGAAGTGAACCATTTTACATAACTTAATGGAAAAGTCTCAAATTGACGTGAAGTGAGAAGTTTTGCAGAAAGATCATACCACTAACAGCCCAAAATTCCATGGAAAAAACATTGGAGTTAGATTTCCTCTGTTGACACTTTCCCATTGCATCATGCACATATTATAGAGCAGGCAAACCGTTCACAGTGTAAAGTATACACTGCCTTGATGTCTGCTGTAGGGAGGTCAGGGGAGATGAGCTGGCCGGATAAAACACCGAGTGACTCTTTAGCCAGCAGACACAATCGGTGGAAGACGGGGAATGAGGGAGAGGGGGAGGTCAAAGGTGACGAGTCTCGATGAAGGGGCGTGGCTATGAAGCAGGGAGGCAGTTGGCTGCGTTGCGATGTGAACATTGATCGTATGGCAGCCATCTCCGACACTGTGTATGACAATATTATTTTTCTGGTCATATTTTGTCATTGAGGTACGTAGGATATATATATGTAGTAATGATGTAACACCATTGCCAATGCAGAACTATATACCTCAGAAAAGCTCTGATCATTCACTTACTTCAAATCCAGGATTTTATACATATTTTACATATACGTATTCCATCGTTAACCCTCGGCGCGCATGCGCAGCGAGGGTTACGGTAGTTGTCCCGTAAGTGTGTCTGTCTGTCTGTCACCACGTTTTCTGCCACCGCGCGCACGCAATCAGGTAAATAGCGATATGATCGGGTTCAGTGCTACACTGGGTTGATTTTTAAAAAGGCGATTTTCGTAAAACTACTGTGTTCTAAAGTTATGGCGTGAAAACCAAGTGAACAAGCCAATATGTAAATTAGCACAGGCTTACCTCGACCGCGTCCGTTCGCTCTGTGTGTCTTGAAGTCACACGAAGGGCATGTATCGACTCCCGCATGCTATTTACTACTGAGCAGCCCGTACCAGACTCTCCGCGAGCTACTAGCGATACCACGAGTAAGGCATAAAAAGCCCAGCCCATCAATTAGTGGTACCGCACATGCGCAGTTCGCCGAGGGTTTGCACTTTAGTGCTTTTCATTTACTCAGCACATCGATGACAATTGGTGCTCTCCACTCCGAACAGTTGTTAACTTACAAAGTAAGGGGTAAGTCCCTGACCTGATAGCTCGTTATTGAGGTTAACTATGAGTGGTTCCGTCTCCCATTCGTGAATAGAGAGAAGGAAGAGGAACCGCAGCAGAACAGTTTCCGGAGAACTGAAAGAAAGACACATGCAAAGTGATTCCTAACAAGGGTATAATATATATATATATACTACACACACAGTTTAATCCCTAACAGTCATGCTTCCATTGATTTCACATAATGTTTTTCAATGTTTTCTGCTACATACACACAAAATCCCAGTAGAGACATATTTATGCATGCATGAAGTGAGCGCTAGTTAACCATGGTTGGGTGAAGGGGTGTGGTTGAAGGAAGAGACGGGCCACCATTAGCTCAATTGCCTCGTCCCCCAGATGATTGGTCATTAGGTGGGCGGCTATCCATCTCTTACATAACCTTGCTCCCACTCCAAAGGCTGAATACTGCAGTGACAACCTGATAGAGGGAGAGAAACATAAATATGGTAAAATGTTTCTCGGCCAAAAACTTTTGTGAAATGCTCAAATCTGTAAATGCAGTAGGCAGTCGTGTATATGCCATGCTAGAACCAATTATTTACGATAAAGATAAACATTATTCATAACTGTTATGGTAACTGATAATAATACTGATCAACAACGCCAAAATTGATAAAAAATCTAAAACTCTTCCCCTTTAGCTGAATCGTTAGGTTTCCAATCCCCTGTCTCACCCATGCAGTATGGAGGTAAGCAGCGGTCGATCGACCAACTGTCTCTGCATGGTGGCCAGCGTCTTCCTCAGTCCAGACACCTCGTGGCTCTGGGCTGCAGAGATAGTCTCTCTGAGAATGGACAGCTCCCGAGGGTAGTGGATACGCAGTCTGAACACATAGCCACTCTGCCGGGCGAGCAACAAACAATATAGAATTCAGTGAATTTAGTTCTATTGAGGAATTGCATGGCAGCAGGTTTTGCACATTGACTGTATCCGTCCGGCGCATTGAACAGTGAATAGAATAAGGTACTGAACTTTATGTGGATGCTTGTTTTGTTAATCCTGCACGGTTATTAAATTTGAGTTTAACAATGGACGTGAGGCAAGATAGGGATAGAGACAGCGAGATAGGAAGTGAAGTAAGGTGAATAATGACAGTGAGATAGCAGATAGGGACAGCGAGATAAGTTCCTTCTGACCTGAGTACTAGTATTGGGAGCTACAGACCTTGAGAACATCCAGATGGTGTTTGGTGGGGGAGCACAGGAGCTGGCACTGGTCAGAGAGAGTCCGGGAGAGGTAGGTATAGAAGGCCGTCTTCACGGAGGAAATGGCGGTGAGTTCAGATGGCCACTTCCCACTCCCTTCCAACTGTAGCACAACTGCAGTCACAGAGTTCAGCTATTACAAAGAAACAACTTGCATCCTGCAAACATCCTGCTCCTCGAAAACAACTCGTGAAAGATTTCTACCCACAAATTCCCCACTTACAATAATCTGACATTATGTTACCATATTACCTTCTAGTGCTGGTACGAATGGAGGCGTGGCAGAGTCACATGACGGGTAGAGGCAATCTGATTGGTTCTCTGGACTGGGCTCAGCCAGCGTCTTCCGAGGCGTCCTCCCGTTCCACGCTAGAGGAGGGAACACAGAACAGTGCCGGAACTCGGGGCTGGCTCCCTGGATCGAGGTGATTGCCAGGGGCAACCCCTTCAGTCCGCGCAGCTGCTTCGAGAGTTCTCCAAACTCGTCTTCAATCTTCTTTCCCTCTTCCTCCCCCGTTGCCAGTGGCACCAGACTACAAGGGAGACGAAACATAAACAGAAATTCATCGCATAATTTAAATGTGAGTTATTTTAATTTAACGCAATGCTGCTTAGAGCACTCTACATTATGCTACCCAGTACATAGACACACACAACATTGCAACAGATAAGTTATTGCGAGTAGAGCAAGCCGGCCTGATTTTTCTATATAAGATGGCACTTCCATATCTAAACCGCCAATTCGCCATTCACTTGCCAATACTGCTAGTTAATAGGCCATAGAGACCTGTGTTGGTTGGTGGAGGTGTCTCTATCACAGTTGTTGGAGTAGAGAGGGAGAGAGAGGAGGGGGCTCAGGGCACCAGCTGATGATGTCACACTCTCCACTGGCACTCCAACATGTCTGCAGCCATCAACAACAAAAATCATCTCATAATCACTGCCACAATATCCACTCCTCTTCTACATAGTGTGTCTATTTAATGCATGGAGGAGTTTTGAGGGTTAAACAAAGAGTTGAGGACACAAACAGCAGCACGTCAAAGATAACCTATGGAGAAAAATAGGCACAGCTTGCATGGACTGCGTACACATGACAGCAGGGAACCTTCAACAAGAATATGTACACAAATAAAACGTAAATACGAGAATTTATTCTTGTGTTTTTTTAAATTGGGATAGCAGCACACACAAATTTAATGTACAAGAATGAATGGTAATGAGAATTTAACTTCATTGGACCTCAGCACACACATAAATGTACATGCTATGTACATGCTCCCAAATCAATACCCAACAACAATTTCAGCACACATCCACACATATAAGCATATCAACAGTGTCCTCCCCACCAGGCTGACCTGTGGAGGAGGTGAGTGATAATCTGGGCCACGACTCCTCGTCTTTCTCCCACACTCCCTCCCGTCCACACCACCGCCTCGTTGATGGAGCCGTCCTGAAACCTCCGCAGCTCGGACCTCTCCCCCCAGAACACACGGAACTCCCCCGCCTGCGTCGTAACACAGTGTTACCCACCATCAATCATCATCTCCCCACCGTTTAGTGTTAAGTATTGAAAAGAGCATATGGCAAAAGTCCCTTGCTACAACTAAATATGTGAAAGCAAGGACAGGGAAGCTTGAACTCGCATATACTCCTTTGTTCCTATTCAAACCGCATGAGACAGGTAATACACAGGCGACTTCGTAATATAATCATACCACGTAAACCTCTACGATGTATTTCACATTTGATTACTAAGCTACTTGTCTATTTGGTTGGTCAATTACCGGAGGATTACAGACAGTTCAAAGGATAAAAAATATAAATCAAAGTTAAAAGTACTGTACTGACTGACTTGTTTGCTGTCAGCTGCAGGACCCATGTCCAGTACAGAGAAGGCGTGGTCTGAATCCAAAACCACACCCACTGTCACATGACTGTCACATGGTAACACTGGCTCTTTAGACACCAACCACTGCATGTATGTACAGTTTGGGCGGGTACTAAATTTGTATAATTATATTCGCTGAGCACACATTATTGCACAAGACTATGCAACTTTTCTGCCGAGAAAAGTTCACCATTTCACCAATTACAGCCAGGGTTCACCTGTGTAGATTGGAAGGGTCTAAAGGTCAAAAGTTTAACCCTCTTCCCCAGACCCTTGTTCAGAACGGGGAGCAGTTTTTCCATAATTAGTGGGAGGGGCCAGCAGCCTCCGTCTAATAGCAGGGGCGTCCCTTCGTTAGCATCTCTGGTCAAGTAGGAGTGAAGTACACTGACTGGAGATATGCTGGAGACCAGAGATAAGAGTTGAGATCGAAATTTGTAAATTTCTCCGCTGGTTAACACAAGTATTTTAGCATCAAAGTAGGCATGTAATGTGGCTTTTTCTTTAATCTGTAACCAAAATATGCTACACTTCTAAAATTGGTGTTTTTCCACAACATCTCTTTTGGATTGCGTGACAGCATAACAAACTACGTACTGAAGCAGGAGGTCAAACTTGAGTTCAAAGGACACAGGGGTCATGAAAAGGGCGGTGAAACCGTCGGTGGCCGTGTCGTCAAGGAAGGTGAGGCCGACAGCTGCCTCGTGTCTCAGCCAGAGGTAGCGGGAGAGAGAGAGGTGGGAGAGGAGGTTCAGGAGACCAGAGGAATCCAGGAAGACGACCGAGTGGTGCGAGTGGAAGGAGGAGAGAGATGGCTAGAGACAGAGAGGGGGGAAGAGGTTTGTCAAGTGGAAGGAGGAGAGATTTGGCTAAGGAGAAAGAGGAGAAAAAGGTTGAGAAAGCTACGCATATACAGTGGAAACTCCGACAAGGGACTCTCCTAAAAATTTTCGTAGAATGCAAAGTTTATACGATGCACGAATTTAAAAGCATACATGAAACAACGAAAGGATAACTTTATACCAGTGAGGGGTCTGGTGCAGCCATGGAAACACCAGAGGTTGACCAATCAGACGAAGCTGTAGTCACAAAAACATACACAGACACAAACAATTCGAACACGGTATAGAGAGAAGCTGTGCTATACCGATGGCCTGAAGTGCAACTTTGAGAATCTGGTAGCTGCTCATGAGAGGTGATATCTTTCTCTGAGTCAGCAGCAGGGCCAACAGTAGGGAGAAATGGAAGCCTGCAAACCCTCCATAGCCCTGTCGAGATGTCAACCGAGACGGAGAGAAATGATGACATTGTTTCAGTAGAGAAAGAGACTTTTAGAGGAAGAAGAGTAAAATGCTTGCAATAGTTATTATTGTCCAAGCAGATTCACAAACAACATAATATCTAAACTTTCGCAGATGGCGAAGTAACTTAGAAAATCCACAGCACAACCTGTCTTTCGCAAGTGTTGTGTGTGTAGTTGTGTTACATGCCTTCGATTGCCTTGACCCGTTGATGACACACGCACAGTATAATCATTCTCACTTTCCCAAACACACACCCCCTCTCTTCCTCCTCTCCTCCTCCCTCTCCTCCTCCTCTCTTCCTCCTCTCCTCTCCTCCCCCACCTGGCTGAGTCCCCTCTGTCTGGCCCAGACTCTGAGCAGGACCACGGTGTCGGCCATGGCAGGACACTCCTGCTGAGCAGCGTACACGTCGCTCAGATGTCTCTCCATTCCTCCCATATCACTCAGAACCAGGCTGGATAAGGTGGTGCATATATTGGAATCACTTAGCACATGTAGAGAAAACCATGTGATGCCAAGAGAAAAAGATGCATGTAAGAATTGTTGCACCAGATGCCAAGTATCTGCGTTTTTCACACCCAGTTTAACTGCACTTGAGGAGGTTTACTGCACATACATTTTTCATTAGTAGAACAAAACAGCTACATTGTAGGGTCAAATTCAATTCAGAAAGACTCTACATATGTCGCAATAAAGAAATTCAAGTTTGGCGGCCTAGATAATTGGTGTGAGCAAAGAAAAAACTTACATATATTATAGTAATTTAGCACGTGCAATAGAGAGAGGTTTTTCAATACAGTGATACCTGTTATAGTGAGGAGTGGGAGGGAGATCAGTACATTCAGATTCATCACATGACCTCAATTCACAGTCAGGTGATCCAGCCACTAGCGAGACGAGGTCTGGTGGCAGTTGACACAGTGAACGCTGCGGCCGCAGGTTGTTCCTGTCGGGAACCAGTTTGACCGGTTTCCACGGAGCCTCGGGGACGGTGGTGTGGAGTCTGATGGTGTAGCGAGACTCCGCCCTCCCTGTGAATACAGTACAGTGGAGTCTCGTTATAATGAATTGCTGGGGACCTAAAGAACTTGTTCACAGTAAGGGGAATTTGTCATAAGTGTGGTGAAAATGTACAGTGTTCTATAGTGCTAGGCTCTGTTTGTAGTATCCAGAATTTCGTACTAAGAGTGTTCTTTATGACTCCACTGTACACACAGTATAATATACGCATTAGTTAACGTATAGGTGGCGAGGCGGTACAGGAGATACTTTTCATACTGTGTCCACGGTATGCAACTGGGTTCTCAATTCATCCAGCTAACCATCGGGAGTGAGATGGAGGATGGGCAGGAGAGGTCCTCCGTGGGAGACACCAAACCTGATCTTCTGCAGACCGCACGCCGCCTTCTTCCTCCGGAGAGACGCGGCCACGTGAGACAGGTAGAGCGCTCTCTTGTGGAGGTAGCGGTAGTTGAGGTGGTCTTTGGCTTGAAGACATTCCTGAAATACATCACCTCCATATTATGTAGTAAACAAGCTAACACCGATCTGAATGCCTTAAGTAGTAATGGAGTCTTGCATCAACATTTTCAAAGAACCGAACATTTTGTCATAAGCTCTTGCTTCAATAGAGATTATGCTCCGCTAACGTCGGCAAGTTCTGTGTGCCTGCCACATCTCACCTGCCACTGTACACCATGCATTAACCGAAAAAATGTGTGAATAGATTTCCGTTCAACAATCACATCTGGTTGGTATCTTTTTTTAGCATTGCTAAAGGAAAATTTATTTATGCTAATGGCCTGGATTTTCTCCCTCTCAATGCTCGGAAATGGGCAATTGGTTCTCTAACCGGAGGTATCTGGAGAGCAAGGTCAATGTTGAGGTCCGGTTTGATGGCTGTCTTCAGGAGATAACTTCCGACCACCTTCACTGCCAGCGGTGGATGGAAAACGAACTTTCCCTTCACGGACGAGGGGTCCAGATTGATGGGGTAGTGGACCTTTGGCGGCAGGCTCTGAACAGCATCACACAGCTGTATATACCAACATAGAGAGAGGAATGCAAAAGAGGCCAATGACTTATGACATTTTGGGGCATAAAGTTTTCGTACTTTTAGCAAGAATAATGGAGGAAGGACTGGCAAACTATCCATCCTGAATACCTACAATATAGTTGAGGAATGCAGTGCAAAAGCCCCTAGGAAGTTACTGCAAAATTGGGCTTGTAATTTATGCAAGGAAAAAGGAAGGCGACAGGCCAAAATATCTGAATGATGGTGGAAAATTAACTCTAAATTTTTCGTACTTTTAGCTAAAACATGAAGTGCAGTATATGCAAGCCAACTGACCATTCTGAATACCTCGAGTGGAGCAGGAGAACGCAGTGCAAATAGAGTCATAGAATATACGGACGCGGGGGAAGGAGAGGCAAAAATCACTTTGAGAGGGGAAAGCATTGTTTTTCTTCGGAGAGGGAAAGCATTGTTTTTCTTCGGAGAGGGAGAGCATTGTTTTTCTTCGGAGAGGGAGAGCATTGTTTTTCTTCGGAGAGGGAAAGCATTGTTTTTCTTCGGAGAGGGAAAGCATTGTTTTTCTTCGGAGAGGGGAAAGCATTGTTTTTCTTCGGAGAGGGAAAGCATTGTTTTTCTTCGGAGAGGGAAAGCATTGTTTTCTCGGAGGGGAAAGCATTGTTTTTCGGAGAGGGAAAGCATTGTTTTTCTTCGGAGAGGGGAAAGCATTGTTTTTCTTCGGAGAGGGAAAGCATTGTTTTTCTTCGGAGAGGGGAAGCATTGTTTTTCTTCGGAGAGGGAAAGCATTGTTTTTCTTCGGAGAGGGAAAGCATTGTTTTTCTTCGGAGAGGGAAAGCATTGTTTTTCTTCGGAGAGGGAAAGCATTGTTTTTCTTCGGAGAGGGAAAGCATTGTTTTTCTTCGGAGAGGGGAAAGCATTGTTTTTCTTCGGAGAGGGGAAAGCATTGTTTTTCTTCGGAGAGGGAAAGGCATGTTTTTCTTCGGAGAGGGAAAGCATTGTTTTTCTTCGGAGAGGAAAGCATTGTTTTCTTCGGAGAGGGAGAGCATGTGTTTTCTTCGGAGAGGGGAGAGCATTGTTTTTCTTCGGAGAGGGAAAGCATTGTTTTTCTTCGGAGAGGGAAAGCATTGTTTTTCTGCGGGAGAGGGAAAGCATTGTTTTTCTCGGATGAGGGAAAGCATTGTTTTCTTCGGAGAGGGAAAGCACTAGTTTTTCTTGGAGAGGGAAAGCATTGTTTTTCTTCGGAGAGGGGAAAGCATTGTTTTTCTCGAGAGAGGGAAAGCATTGTTTTCTTCGGAGAGGGGAAGAAAGCATTGTTTTTCTTCGGAGAGGGGAAAGCATTGTTTTTCTTCGGAGAGGGGAAAGCATTGTTTTTCTTCGGAGAGGGAAAGCACTAGTTTTTCTTCGGAGAGGGGAAAGCATTGTTTTTCTTCGGAGAGGGAAAGCATTGTTTTTCTTCGGAGAGGGGAAAGCATTGTTTTTCTTCGGAGAGGGAAAGCATTGTTTTTCTTCGGAGAGGGAAAGCATTGTTTTTCTTCGGAGAGGGAAAGCATTGTTTTTCTTCGGAGAGGGAAAGCATTGTTTTTCTTCGGAGAGGGGAAAGCATTGTTTTTTTTCGGAGAGGGAAAGCACTAGTTTTTCTTCGGAGAGGGAAAGCACTAGTTTTTCTTCGGAGAGGGAAAAGCATTGTTTTTTTTCGGAGAGGGAAAGCACTAGTTTTTCTTCGGAGAGGGAAAGCATTGTTTTTCTTCGGAGAGGGAAAGCATGGTTTTTCTTCGGAGAGGGGAAGCATTGTTTTTCTTCGGAGAGGGAAAGCATTGTTTTTCTTCGGAGAGGGGAAGCATTGTTTTTCTTCGGAGAGGGAAAGCACTAGTTTTTCTTCGGAGAGGGGAAAGCATTGTTTTTCTTAGGAGAGGGAAAGCACTAGTTTTTCTTCGGAGAGGGAAAGCATTGTTTTTCTTCGGAGAGGGGAACACGTTGAAAAACTCAACAAAAAAACTTTGGAACTTGTATATACATGGTCTCTCCCTCCCTCAAAAATATACCACTGTATAATTGACCAGCGGTAAAAAAAAACCTTAATGGAAAATGTCTCGTAACAGCATTCAGTGTGTGTGCTCACGTCAACAGTAGAAGTGGAGGGAAGTGACATCAGCGTTGTACGCAGACTGGACAGAATGTCCTCCAATCTGCCACGAGATAAGCTTGGCTTTACTTCACTCAACAGCTCTGCCATCTACAGAGAGACCAAGGGAGGAAAAAAGGTTGTAACTCTCCGCGGAAGGAGAAAATAAAAAGAAAAATTGCATGTCTATTAGTCACCCTAAATTGTAGCACACCGCTTCGTGCACTTGCATCGCAGTAAGGTGTTTGACACACACAAGAACGTGATAAGAGAGAGGTGATGGACCTGTAGTCTCATGAGGTTAGACTGATAGAGGTTCTGAGTCTCCTTCAGAGTTCGAAGTTCGTCGTGCGTGGGCGGTTGGTAGAGACCTGCAATGTGAGTCTTCTTCCAACCTCCTCCCCCTCCTCCTCCCACACTCACATCTCCACCACCCTCACCAGCTTCACCTTCTACTGGCATACATGTGAAAAGAGCAACCTCTCAAACTATACGTAGGACAAAGGTCAACGCAGGAGGCACACTCTGAGCTAAATCCTAAATCGCCATCCAGGTTCTACTGACTGCACTACCTTCCTTCTCTTCCTCCGTACTCCGTCCGTTTTCAACCTCGTCCTCAATTTCCACGCCATCTTCGGCGAGTTCAGCCGCCGTTTCCCCACGTCCCACCTCTTCTTCTAACCCCTAGACAAAGCGTAGGAAATAACTTACTCGCGAAGCTTTCCAGCCAATGAGTTTATTCTCATGCGTCTGAATAAGACCAGTTACCTCCGAGCCTCGTGAGAGAAGAGATCTAGTCTTCTTTCTCTTCGGCATCTCCAGTTCCCTCTCTTAGGCACTACGCGCTCAAACGAAACAGACACGTGGTGGGAGCCGATAGGGTTACTTTCTTGCGCAGGCGCGGTAATTTAAAACGCGGAAGCTCAGTAGACACACACTACTTCAGCCAGACCACAAGAGATGGTATGCAGACAGATTTAGAGGTAACTAGCGTCAGTCTCTCCATGATATCTGTCCTCGCTTACTCGTCAGTGTAAGAGTTTGTGCTATAGGCAGCCAGTGAACGCAATGGCCCTTATCAACCTGACAATCAAAAGTAGCTATGCTCATCGCCCTTGTCTACTAGTACATCAGTATTGTCTTTACTTTCTCATAGTTGGCTGGTCCGATGGCTGCATAGCTGAGAACAAGTCCT
Source organism: Geodia barretti (assembly GCA_030341885.1). Taxonomy (NCBI): domain Eukaryota; kingdom Metazoa; phylum Porifera; class Demospongiae; order Tetractinellida; family Geodiidae; genus Geodia; species Geodia barretti. Next base: position 5,453 of record CASHTH010004092.1, on the reverse strand, counting down.
GCCCTCCTTCGCACTGGACGATGAATGTGCTGCAGTTTTGGCTGACCTCCTCAGGACAGACTTCATGTACCCCCACTACCAAGTCAATATCAATGAACCTGTTATACGACCAAAAGGTATAATATTATTATACCCTAAACAAACAGTTGATACATAATACTGCAGTATGCTTGGGAGGTGGTAGATATTGTAACTTCATGTACCCCCACCACCAAGTCAATATCAATGAACCTGTTATACAACCAAAAGGTATAATATTATTATACCCTAAACAAACAGTTGATACATAATACTGCAGTATGCTTGGGAGGTGGTAGATATTGTATGTATTAAGCTATGCTGAACCAACTGTCCGTGACGTAATGCTGCAGTATGTAATAACGGTGTACATGTTCGGCAGGTGGTATATATACTTTGTATGTGGTAGACTTTGTGCTAGAAACACAATTAGAATTGCCTAACAAGTCATTGTCATTGTGTGTGCAGCTAAGTATAGCAGTAGCATTACTGACCCTTGTGCCTGTGAGGCACACGGGGACTTGTAGTAAGTCATATCTGCTGCCTTCACGCGGAAGAGAACCGCCGTCTCATACATAGCAGGACATCTCTCACCCACGCTTTGAACAGCCAGCCCTGGATCTAAATGAACAAATTTGCACCCTATCATTGCTTCACCGTACATTATTGACGCTGTATTAAGGGGTTACAGTGAAACCTCTGAATAAATGACACTTTGGGGGCATCGAAACATTTGGAGGTGTCCCTTATTCAGAGGTAATAATAGATTAGTATGGGGCAGAACCAAGTGTCCCTTATTCGGAGTTAAGTATGGGGCAGAACCAAGTGTCCCGTTATTCGGAGTGGTAATAATAGATTAGTATGTGTGGCAGAACAGAACCAAGTGTCCCTTAGTCGGAGGTAAGTAAATGGGGCGACGAACACACGTGTCCCTTATTCGGAGGTAAGTATGGGGCAGAACCAAGTGTCCCTTATTCGGAGGTAAGTATGGGGCAAGAGAACAGTGTCCTTATTCGGAGAGTAAAGTATCTGGGAAGCAGAACCAAGAGGTCCTTTATTCTCTTAGAAATTGTGCCATAACAGAATGTAAGAGAATAATAATTACCTCCATGCTTGCGTGAATTATTTTGTGCTCATTCTCCAGTTTCGTGACTGTTTCTTGCAACTTTTTCACCTGTGACAAAATAGAGTAATTAATGTCTAGAGAAGCTGCTATAATCTCACAACCAATAATAAACCACGTGTTTTGGTTAACTACTACATAGAGAGAGGGTGTGTGATTTTCTATACACACATTGTCTACTCTTTTGGGAATTTTGCATTTGACAGCATACCATGCTGTTCATCTCTTCCCATGGTCTGTGTGAGCTGTCAGTGATGGTGGGGAGGGGAGAGGGGGGAGTAGGGGAGAGGGGGACACGCTGCTGTTCCTCTGGATGATGATCCAGACTTGACTCGATGCTGGCACAATGCTTTCTCCCAAACAATTTTTTCCTTCCTTTGTCCTTTTTGGGCTTTCCGGTCGACTTGCTCGCTGCTTCAGAACTTGTGGTTGTATCAGGACTGGCTTTGTGTCTGAGCTCACGGCCGGGTGAGGAGGAACGAGAGTGGAGGGGGAGGGAGAGGGGGACGGTGAGGGAGAGGCTGAGGAGGTGTGGCTTGAAGAAGGGGGAGGAGTTGGACGAAGAAATGAGCTCGATGCATGTGAGGCGGATGGAATAATTTGTGGGACAGGGGAAGGTCCAGGGGTTGGGACTTCCATCGTTACGGTGGGGGGCTCCTTACCTAATGAGAAAACATGAAAATTAATATTGGAAATCTAAAATCTACCTTTCCCTAAAGTAAGGAAAATGGCAAATATGATAATCTTTAGGGAAATTCCTTGTACTTGGCACTATTGTATATGAAATATGAAATTCTTCTAAACCAAGAGATATTCCGTATACTTGACAATGTAGATGACGGATGGTGAAAATTCTTCCCTAAACTAAGGCTAGGTTCACATTGCCCCGTCGGGCCTTGCCGATATGCCCGTGTCGCGAGGATAGAATCCATTTCTAACTTTGCGGCACCACGCGACGCGCACGGCACGGCAGGGCAATGAGACATAATTTTGAGCCCAGCCTAAGGGAAACTCCTTGACTGCAGATCATTGTGTGCTAACATGACAGGTGGCCCCGAGAATATATATATATATATATATACGCTACACTCACATTCAGTTGAAAGTGAAACATGCCAACTATATAGCACACTTTACACTTACCTGGAAGTACATACTATCTGGAAGTCTTATACATACTCCAAAAAATTCCCTTCACAACCCAATTTTGACCTAAAGTAGAATGCATCTCTACATCTTACTAAAGTCACCATGTGATGAGTTGAGTACTACGCATCATGAAACTAAAACAAACTGAGTGTCATACAACAAATTGGGTTTGTATGCGGGTAACTTTTTGTTACACTACATGCTAATTGAAAGTATAGAAAACCACATGACTAGGCAACAATGATTGCATTAGAGCTCAGCCATGGATATTATGATGTAGCGACTCAATAGTTAACAGTAGAGCACATGGTACCTGTTCTGCAAATCCCTACGTAGTACCTTATTCACACTATTCCTAAAAGAAATGCGAGATTTCTGGACATATACAACACTAGATGTACAGACCAGACAGAAGACACGTGAAATCAATCTTCTACATATCATCTTACCACTCCTGGCTCCCTTGTCTAAATTGGAGACATGGTTTAACCCCAATTTCAATCGCGGGGCAACACCCGACTCTTCCCGATCCATCTCCATCTCATACACACCTTGATTCCCTCCCCCGACCTGCCCCCCTCCACCTCCCCTCTCCCCCTCTTTCTCCTCCTCGTCTTCCATATCGCTCTCGACACTGTGCAGCATCTGGTTCCCCACTTCACTGGTCAGTGCACTAAAGGTACTCTGCATATCATAATCACTGCAGGGAGAGAGAGGGAGAGAGGAAAGGTAAATCACTGGAGGTAGAGAGAGAGAGAGAGGGGAGGAAAAGTAGGTAGAGGGAGAGGGAAGGCCGAGGGGGAGGGGAGGTAGCTAGGTGGGTTATTCACCTGTTCAGCAGTGTTTTTAGCCTTGTCTGTTATATACTTTCAGTCTATATAATATTACAAAACAAGGGCCGACATTCTTTGGAAATGTGAATAGTCAAACTGACCACTGTTACCAAAACAATTTTTGGTGTAATAATCGTTTGAAGGTGCGGGAAAATTTGTTGTGCTTACATTCCTTTGCCACCTCTGAAGTAGCATGAGACTACGAGAGGTCATCCCTCCTGATGAATTAGGGCCACACAACGATCGTGACTTTACACGATTCGTTGTGGAAAGTCATCTCCAAGGCATCACTGCAATCAATAGCACATTATTATCAACATCCTCTAGTGAACGGTCACTGTTATTGAAGGTGACAATAATATGTCTTGCAGAAGCTAGGGGCCCCAAAGAGACACCAATGAAGGTTTTTCCCAGACATAGAGAAAAGGATGTTTCTTTTATAATTGTATAATAACTATGCCAAGCAAAAAGGAAATACATCAGCAAGAGTGTAATGCTGACCTTGCGTTCATATCCAGAGGGCTTGTGTAGTCTTGAGTCGATTGTGACGAAGCTAGACTTTATCCTCACTCTTTGCGGTGAGCAGAATTGGGGCATTGTTGGCATGTTACTATGGTTACACTCACGTCTTGTATGTAATATTTGTACTCCTTTTCTTCAAATCTGTCTCTGCCCTTCCCCTGTGAATTTTAGAGACACATGATCATATGACATCAGGTTATTAAGTTTGCCATTTAACTTTTGGACAAAGATTATGCGTGAATCAATGACCCATAAAATTGGAATATCAGTATAGAATTTTCACTGCATTCCACGCATCGACCGACCAAGGAGGCACACAGCAAGAGAATGGGACAGCTGTACTGTGTGTATACCTTGTAGAGGGTGACAACAAGGCCCACGGAGAAAGACGGTTTAAATTTGGCCTTCCCCGAAGCTCCATTGGGTCCTCTGTCTTCACTAGTGACCCATTTTACCTGTACAAAAAAGCACATACAGCACACATACTGGTCGGTTTTACGATAAATTTATTCCCTTAACAGATTTCTGACTTGGTGGTGAAGAAGATAGATTGATGTGAATCTCAAGACGTACCTGTTTCTGACGATTAACCACTGCGTATGCATGCACCCTAAGTTGTGCGACCCCCTTACTTACGGGGATGGATTCCACTTTGCGATGGTTTCTGAACCACACGGCTTTCAGCAGCGTCGGTCTCCTGCAGTATAAGAAACAATTTTCAATCGAGGCTGCCGATATATATACCACGAAAATCAATGAAAATTTTAGCCAGGGATGTTATGTTAGCTAGCTTACCACGTCCCCTTGCATTCCAACGCGATGTACTCGAATTCGGAGGTAAACTGAAACTGGTACGCCTCCTTACCGAGACGTCTCACTCCCGCGATGGCTTTCTGAGCGCTCATCTTGAACCTAGTCTTGAACACTTCTATGCTTCTCGCAGCGTCCTGGTGCTTATGTAGCTACAGTGCGCATGCGTGAAATAAATGTGAGAGGACTTCCGCTTGCGCTTGCTCTTGCTCAGAGCAGTTGCCCATCAGTCATTACAGTGTACAAAAAATAATAGTAACAACAAGTCACTACTGCAACTTTACGTGAAGCTAAAGGATGATGCATGCTCGGAATCTACGTCTTGTGGCTTCAGTTTCATTTCCCTGTTGAGTGTTTGGTTGCTGCTGCTGCTGTATTCCCTGCTCTTCATCGTCATAAATCCCTGCAATAACATTAACAATGGCATAATACCAAATCCACCTTTCACCAAAATTCACCTTTCATCTCACGTCCAACTGCTTCCAGTGCTGGCTCTGCCATGAGAGCTGTCAACAGTGTGTGAAATACATTAGGATCGCAGAAATTGCGTCGCTCCAGTGCCATTAGAATGACTTGAAGTCTTTGGTTGGCTGTTTCTGTTTTCTGTGTGGCCCTTTCACGCTCACGGGAGTAAGAGGCACATGTTGCTGTAAGAAAGCCACGCCCACAAAAGGGGACTTTGGTTTTTCAAGGGGGGTTCCCACACTTTCTTTTGGAAAAAAGTTTTTTGTAAGCTTTCCTTTCCTTGAAGAGCTCTTTGATGCGGGTGGGGGGGACAGGACCGTTGGGAGGATGTTTCCTGGGGGGAACTTTTAAAGGACGGGGAACGGAAAAAAAAACAAAGGGAAGCTTGGAGTAGGGGGTTTTATCCCCCCCCCACTTTTTTTTGGGCAAAAAATTTGACTTGGGCTTTGGCCCCCTTTTTCTTATGGGATCCTTTTCCCCCCTTCCCCCTTTTCCCCTTTGGTGGGTTTTTTGTTTGGTTTTTTTTTGTTTTG